>JACEEZ010003020.1:0-22500 GCA_016584305.1 Chionoecetes opilio
ATCTTTCGAGTTCTTGTCAACTATCTGCAACCGCCGCCGTCAGGAGAGAGTTATAGAGACTTTAGGAGAGAGAGAGAGAGCACAATAAATGGTGTGTGTGAATGTATGTGTGGTGTGTGTGTGTATGTCATTACCCACGGTTCTGTCCACGCGAATTAGACTCCGATCGCCAGTTCACCCTCCCGTGGCGAGCTTGGAGCTCATTATTCCGATGCTTTGGGTAATGCTGGGAGCCTCAACACCACCATCCCACCGCCATGATCAGGGGGACGTAACCGCCCAAATTTCTCAGTGCAAAAATCCATGGGAACTAGTGGGGCCGGTGGTCGAATCGTCGAACCACAATGGTGCCAAACGCTCTAACCCCATCGCCGTTCACGGCGTTGTGTGTGTGTGTGGCTTTGTGTGTGTTTGTGTGTGTGTGTGTGATGTGTAGTGTGTGTGTCCTGTGTGTGTGATTGTGTTGGGTGGTGTGTGGTGTGGTGCGTTGTGTGTGTGTGTGTGTGTGTGTGTGTGTGTGTGTGTGTGTGTGTGTGTGTGTGTGTGTGTGTGTGTGTGTGTGTTGTGTGTTGTGTGTGTGTGTGTGTGTGTGTGTGTGTGGTGTGTGTGTTTGTGTGTGTGTGTGTGTGTATTCATCTAGTTGTATTTATCTAGTTTTATTTTACAGGGACTGAGCTACACTCGTATGGCCTCGTCTTCATATTTACATTTTAATTTTGCTTCCGTAGAGCTCATTGTTGGCCAAAGTTATCACCCCGGGAGGCAGGACACAGTTCCCTGCTAAAAACCAGTACCCATTCACTGCTGGGTGGACAGGGGCTTGAGTTTAAAAAAACCGCCCATCTTTCTCTGTTCCGCCCGGATTTCGAACTCGGGACCTCTCGATTGTGAACCGAGCGTGCTAACCACTACACTACGGAGTACCTAGTATGTGTGAGTGTGTATGTGTGTGTATGTGTATATATGTGTGCGTGTGTGTGTGTGTGTGTGTGTGTGTGTGTGTGTATGTGTGTGTGTGTGTGTGTGTGTGTGTGTGTGTGTGTGTGCCATCCCATATAAAAAATCAATGAGAGATATGTACACACATACACACAAAAGTTTACATAAACACATGTACTACGTTACGTGTGTGCATATGAGCTGTGTTATACCACTATGTGTATGTGCAACTGAATCTATAATGCCATAAGTATCTGAAAAAAAAATTGCGCACCTGTTAAATTAATCGTCCAGACCATTTCATAATTACTGATTTAATGCATTCAAAATATAGCCATTATCGAATATATCAACAATATGTTGTCACTTTTTGCATCCAGTCAGCCGTTTTTAAATAACTCGCAATTAAAATCAGCAAATTCCCCGAGTTTCCAAAAAGCTTCTGACAACTAGCAGACGACGCACCATGGCTCGATGACGTCCCCAAGGCCATTCCCCCCCATCCCCGTGGCAATCCAGAAGCATGTGAACACCGACAATAAAAATAGTTCTTGAAAAGTTTTGAGTGTGTTTTATCTATTTTTTTGCGATATGGCATATACTTACATCCTTAATGATGCAAAAAGAAGGCTGTGCCTTTTCCAGAAGAGCTACCACACGTTCCGACCCGTTACGGCCACGAGAAAATGTGTGGAGAAGCTGTGCGCGAGGGGAAGGGAAGGTTGCGTGATGTAAATTGTCGCCAGTAATCAGCGTGTTTCACGGGCGGCCTGCAACGGGGCTGATTTTTTTCCCGCGCTTTTTACAAAAGTCGTGTTATTACAGAAATAAGGGCTGGAAATTGATTAGTTTTTGTGGGTTAGGTGTTGAATGAACATTCAACCTAATTATGCATAGAAAACAAATTGGTATGGACGATTACTTTAAGAGAGCATATCGTATGTATTATGTGCAATGTACAGCAAGTAGGCTAAAAAACAAGTTACCAGAGTGAGTGTTGGGAGTTGGATACGCATGTAGCCGGTCAAACCTCAATCACCTCATAATTAAGCCCAAACACATCTCATTCTCACCTCACGTTCTTGGTTACTTGAAGCTCCTTCCCACTGGGTGAGGAGGCAGTGAGGGCCACCACCACCAGCACAGTCATGACCACTGCGCTACGCATTCTGCCGGAGGTGGAGGAGAAGAAGCTGCATCAGGAGGGTAGGGTGAGGGATGGTAGGTATACAGAACTTATTTATAGGCTGCCTTGGTTGAGGGTGGAACTCAAATTTCTCCTTATGCCTCATAGGAGGTAAATGTGAGAGCGTGAGTTCAAGCTGTATGATGTGTGTGTATAAAACTAATATAGAATAGGTTAAACTCCAGCTAAATAATACATATAATTCAGTTTGCTGGAATGGAAATGAAAAGAAAAAGGAGGAGAAGGAGGGAAGAGGAAGACTATAAAGTTAACAACTAAAACAGTCTTAATTCAACAATCTCCAAAAAACAAAGGAACAATAAAAAATATGCAAATTTGATTAATATACAAATATATATATGAATAATGAACAGCCCTTTAAAAACCTGATCACTACCTAAGCTGACCTTAACTTCTCCCTCAAATGAAACACGATTGACATGCCTTCGGGGGCCTGATCCCCGTTTGTCACTCCGCGGAGGGGGAAGGGGGGAGGTCACACTCACCGGCGGCCATTTGTTTACGTGGCATCATATCTCATTGGCAGAATTTTTTATTGGGTTTTGGTATAATAGGCTCCTCTCTTCATCTTCTCTCTCTCTCTCTCTCTCTCTCTCTCTTCTCTCTCTCTCTCTCTCTCTCTTCTATCTCTCTCTCTCTCTCTCCTCTCTCTCCTCTCTCTCTTCTCTCTCTCCTCTCTCTCTCTCTCTCTCTATCGGCACTTGCTCCTTTTTTTCTTACTCTGTTTTATTAATTAATATTCTTCACTGGATGATACAGGACAGGAAAACTGCTCAAGAAGACAACTACTGACGAATGGACATTGAGGTGATCATTGAGAAAATAGACCTTGAATTTTTAACCTGGAGGAGGAACAGAAATACATAGGAATACATATGAATAACAGATACCAGGAGACCTATTGGTCTATACCGATGGTATCTGCTGAACTACATATTACTAACTATCAAACTACACGTTAGAGAGCAGCTGGAAAAGGATTCCATTCCCCTAAAGAAGATAGGCACATGGAAGTTTCGCGGTGAAGAATGAGAGGATATGAAGTATGCTAACTGAAGTTTACCACTAACACTTATCGATCTGGGGACATTATAATTATACTCACGGGGCAATATCAAAACCCATTTACATTACAATACGCGTCCAGTCTGTTTTAAAAGTTATTTATTGTGCTAGGTTCGACAACATTAGATGGCAACTTGTACATCAATTAAACAAACTATTAACATTGAAATAATTTTTTACGGAGATACGTGATGAAACGCTGACCATTTAGTTTTACACCTTTGTTTCTGTGTACCTGAGGAGAAAGCTCGAACAGGTTATCTTGATTAATGATATCAAATCCTATTAAAGGATCTTAAAAAGATTTCAATCAAGTCACACGGGATCTACGGATCATACAGAAAAAAACATATTAAGTTTTCGCGCTCTCTTCATAAGATGAATTTCGAAAAGTCTGGAATCCGTTTGGTTGCTCTTCTTTGAAACTGATTTAATTTAGCTTCATCTATTACGAAAACAAGGCGATCAAAAGCTGTGGACGGCATATTCTACAGGGCGGCCTAACCAAAGACGTTTATAATCGTGTCAAATACTTCGTGTTTATGTTCACAGGTTAAGAGTTTATGGAGCTCAACATCATATTGCATTTTACTAGCAGCTAAGCAATGCGTATAATTTCAGACATTACAATAATGACCACCTTAATCCTTTTCCTGCTGTACTTAAGTAACGACTTCATATGCATCTAATAAGTTATATTTGAGGTTATAATTACCTATTTTGTATACTTTCCATTTATCGGAATCAAATCTTAATAGCCATATGTCGCTCCAATACGATAGTTTGCTAGATCACGTTGTTATAAGTTTACAGTTTTCTTAAGTCTTTCTAGAGGAAGAGGAGGAGGAGGAGGAAGAGGAGGAGAAGGGAAGAGGAAGAGAGTGAGCAAGAAGAGGAGGGAAGGAGGAGGAGGGAGGAAGAGGAGAAGGGAAGAAGTGGAGGAGGAGGAGGAGGGAGGAGGAAGGAGGAGGGAGGAGGAGGAGGAGGAGAGGAGGAGGAGAGGAGGAGAAGAGAGAGAAGGAGGAGAAAGCGGAGGAGGAGAAGGAGGAAGGAGGAGAAGGAGGAGGATGGATGGCATTGTAGGATGATATTAGAAGAGGTTGTACTGAGGAAAAAAAGGCTACGGTTGAAACTACAGAAGGACGTAAGCGGAGGAACACCAAACGCCGGAGAAGCTGAAAGGGAGAATAGTGCAGGAGGCAACGGGAAGGAAGAGAAACACAAAAGAGTGTTCAAATGAAAATGAAAAATACTTGACTTAAGGGGAGATTCTGATGGATACGTGACGGGGAATATCAAAGTGTAGGTGGCTGCGTCGGAAAACACTCGCGAATGAGGAACAGGAGGAACCCATGACGAAGATAGCTAATATTGACGAAGACATGGAGCAGAGATTTAGGCAGAAGGATACAAAGAAAATATGCAAAATAGGTCAATAAAGGAATTCCTAACGAAAATACTGAAGGAGGCTAAGAAAAGCACTTTCTGAAAGACTGAAAGAGCCAACTGAGGGTGGTACTGAAGAATACTGCAGAAGGCAAGCAAGGACACTAAAGACACCACTGAAGGAGGTTATAGAATAAATACTCATGAAGGGAGACAGGCTGCTGACGAAGAGGCTGACGGAGGAATCCGCGCACCGCCCTTCCCTTCAATATACGTATTTGTCTAGGTGGTCGGTGAGGGTTGAGCTGAGGCTGACGAGGACCTGATGATGTGCCGCAGTGCCTGCCGCCACCTTAGATACCTTACAACGCCGCCCACTGCGCATTCCGCCCACCCGCGCACACGGCGCTCAGTCCGCACCGCCCTGCCCTGCTCCCACTGACCGCAAGGAGAGAACTGATAATTTGGTGGAATGGAATTTCATGCATTTTGGGAGATATTTACGAAGCATCATTTCGTCTCTGCCATGTTGAGGTCTGTTGTAGTATAGGGACGCGCAATACGGTATTTTTCTGACCTCCGTTCTTCTAGTTTCTTAAAAGGATATCAATTCTAATGCATCCGATTTGTTTCTACTCTTTTCTTGTAAATTTGTATTTTCTCTTTTGTTTTCCTATCATGTCTGAACTTTATTGTGTAGGTTTTAACCAAGTAGCTTGTGCCTTCTTTATAAAGAGTATACATATATATTAACTCGTTAATATGCACACGCATTATTTTGCCCAAGCCTTATAGCACTATACGATTTATTCTCGTTTCTTATCATAATAACATTCTTATAACTCATCATAAACATCATTCTAAATCTCCCGCATACATACATATTTCATAATCTTCAAACATATCGATCAGCTGTGTATTTCCCCTCTCGTACAGCATATTATTTCCTCTGTAATAATCCTTACATTCAAGGTTGCTCTCCTCTCCTCTTCCCTTTCCTCCCTTTCCTTTATCGTTCTCTTCACGTTATTTCTTCTTTCTTCCCATTTTCTTCGTCCATCAAGAATTCTTGGTTCAAGCAAGAATTTTTTCAGTCGAAAAATACTTTTAATTTTTAGTTTGCCATTTTTTCTTATGTCCCGATAATCCTGGTTTCTTCCTCCTCTTTCATATCATTGTCTATCTTCGTATTCACGTGTTTTCTTTTCGTTTGATTTCGGATACCTTTCAACTCTTACCTTCCTCAATTCATACCCCCCTCCTTTCCCTTCCTCCTATCCGCATCTCTCTCCCTCCGTTATGTATTTTCCCTTCAACCAACGCTTCTATAATCTCCTCCTGATATTTTTTGTTTTTCGCGATTTCTCTCTATTTACTGCCACCCTATTCTGGCTACTCTTCTATCCCATATCTCATGGTTTTCACAATTTACCACCTTGTACCTATTGTCGTCTTTAAATAATGTCCTTATATTTACATCCATGCTCTCCTTCTTCTCCTACGTTACAGGTACTTTCTCCCACCCTCTCTGCTCTCCATATATGTCCCGGTTACTCTACTCATCTCCCATCTGGGGCCTGTGACAACTATCCTTCCGACCCTCCTTCTCTTCCTCTACTTTCCTCTTTCTCTCCGGGTGGGTCTCTTGCGTCTGTCCCACCTTCGTCAATCCCATCGCCCCTGCAGTGCAGGTAACAAAAGTCATTCCCTTATTCTTTTGTTCATTACGATGAACAATTGACACCGAAGAGAATGAGGCGACCGATTTGTTCTCTCTCTCTCTCTCCTCTCTCTCTCTCTCTCTACTCGTCTTCTCTTCTCGTCTCTCGCTCTCTCCTCTCTCTCTCTCCTCTCTCTCTCTCTCTATCTCTCCTCTATCTCTCTCTCTCTCTTCTCTGCTCTCTCTCTATCTCTCTCTCTCTCTCTCCTCTCTCTCTCTCTCTCTCTCCTCTCTTGCCTCAATACACTACAAATTTTGGAGATATACTCTGGAAACTTTTAGTCTAGTAGTCCGTGGACCCCAAGTGCACCCCCTGGACAATCTAATGAGACCTACTGTTTTAGATGCAAAATATGTCTAGAAACAAAAATCAATGCTAACACTGTCAACTAATGTCCAATGGGGTTCGTATGCGGCCATCGTCGATCGCGGAACATTGACTCTCTCGAAATTACACAAAATGCCCATAAAATAACAAATGAATGTAGTTTACAAATTTAATTTGTGCCCTACGTGACAATAATAACATGCGTATTGTAATAAGAAACAATTAAGCAATAATTCCAATGATCTGAAACTCGAGAATATGCAGTGGTCGCTGGCAGTTTTAACTCAAATGTTGGTCTACGTGTTTTGGCTCCGCGACTAATATTTTCAAAATTAATTTCGCGATAAACAGGATGCACGCATCTGAATAAAACAAATATAGTTCTGCTGTGTTTCTAATAATTAAGGATGACAGCATTAGATGGAACGTTCTATAATAGCAATTAAGCAAATTACTCGCCTTCGAGTAGCAAAGCTTAATCAGTTTTACATGTATATTGTGGCATGTAAAATTTTTGGGCGATGTTCACACTGTTTTCTAAGACAGTACTGCGCGTCTGGCGAAACGCTTGTCAAAATACAAATAGCAATGCCTTGGAAAAACGATAGAATAAAGAATGCCCGAAATAGGATTGTTGGTGCGACAATGTAGGTTATAATTGTGGAGGCGACGTGCCGCGGCGGGGTTGAAGTGGTGGCGGGGAGATCCGTGGCGGGGAGGGATATTGAATCAAAACATTGCCACTTCACGCGTCGGACTCATTGTACTTCCAGGCTTTCTATCTGATTGATACACAATAATAACAGGAAAATATGAATGCCTAGGTATAGACTAGCTTCTAAACATACTTATTGACTATATAATATCCTATAGAGTAGCATTCTACCCTCGCCTCCTCAACGATAACTTGCATGGGTATTTGCGGATATATACAATGTTTCTTACAGAATCAGGCTTCTATACAATTATACATATAGAAGAAAGTCGTCTAATTATTATACTTTTGTGTTTTAAGTGAGTGGAATAAAACCATATTGTTTCAGTAGACCCAACTTATTATCAAAAACGTGAGTTAAAAACTGCAGCGACCCCTGGCATTTTGGGTCCAGTTCTCTCGAATTTGGTACAAGTTTAGTCATGGAACGGCAAAAACCTAAAAAAAAGCGGAAAATTACTTCGGTTTCGCCGACAAACGTCAGCATAAATGACAATAACGTCCACTTAATCTTACAACATACTGGTCAGTTAACATATCAAAATAAGCGGCTATTATTCCCCCATCTAATACAGTCAAACAATGATATATATATATGATTATAATACACTAATTGTTTACCAATGTTACTCACCCCATAGTAAAAAACTTTATTACATCAAATACATACATTCGATAAACTAGTTTTATATACATTTTACCAGTTAATCAGGGGGCAATAGATAATACAACTAGTGTTGTTCAGTGCTTTTGTAAACACTGTTTTGCTTGCATTAGGTCATGTCATATATGGTATATATAATTATATATTGTAATATAGTTTATTCTCATACTGTATTGCTCATGTGTATCGCTAACCTGTATAGATGTCAACTAAAACTACTTTCTTCTCCTGAATGCATCGGTGATAGGGATAGTGTAGATGGTATGTCAGTTACCTAACATTCTGTGTTGGTACATCCGTAGTTCTTCGGTGGGGAATATAACTGACCTAAATCATGGCTAGCACGAGGAGGAAACGGAAAAGCGACAAAAATATCAGCAGATCTGAAAATCCAAATGCCCATCATGTATGTACACGCAATCGACATCGAGGGACTATGGTCCTTGAATCTTCAGAATGTGAGAGGAAAACCCAGATGAAAAAAATTGCATCTTCTACATGAAAATCCGATGAAAATCGAATGGGTCTGAAAACTCTCAATCACTCGCCGTATGGACGCAGTGTGTTCTCATATACCAGAGGACTCTCGCAAGCGTTGACTTGGGAACGATGATTAGGATACCACAGACAATGTTACAGGCGCTTCACAGCAAACTTCCGTCGCTTGAATGATGAGACCGAAGCATCTATTGTCCACGAGCATCACTCTCCGCGCAAAACTTGTCATCTGCTGGATGAGTTCCCCAACTTATTCCACCTGAATGTAGGTTCTGCGAGAAGTCTGAAATAAAGGTATCTTGAAAAAACGAGCGACCCAATCAAATCCTATCAGGAAACACAAAGAGCCTGCTTGGAAAAGCATAGAGTCCCGGGCCCTTGAAATGGGAAAGACTCGTCTATACCGACAGGTGAAAGGTAAGGGTCTTATTTCGTCGTTGAAAGCACAGTCATTCGAATGCAGGAAGGTCCTTCACCACGGAATATCGAATCACATCGGGCACAGAGAGCGAGAGTGAGAAACCGTAACGTAGACACTGATCAGCCCATAGTGCTGTGCCATAACGAAGCCTTCAACTTTGGGTTCAGGATTTGACTCTGTATTTGTAGATAGCCGGCAAAAGCGCCTCCGGCGGACTTTGTTGGCTAGCTGTGCGGAGGGCTATTGGTGGGCTGGCCCACCACCTGTGTTTGGTAGGCCCGAAGGACCCACCAAAACACAGACTCGGCAGAATAGCCCTTCTAACTTTTCCTGCAACATGGATGTGAAAATGTATGTATTAACGCCAACCCCATTCACATCACCCCAACCCATTTTCACCTCACCCATTACCATCACCCCCCACCATTCACTCACCCATTACCCATCACCCACCCCCATTCACTCACCCATACCCATCAACACACACCAGTAACTCACCCATTACCCATCACCCCACGTATTCCCTCACCATCCCCCATCCACCCCCCAACCCATCACCTCCCACCATTCACCAACCATCAAACCACACCCATTACCCATCACCCACCCATTCACTCACCCATTACCCATCACCCTACATCAAGGTTTTCCTCAATTGTTCGGAACCCACATTTTTTTTCAATTCTCGCTAATAGGCCTGCTAAAAAAATAGTATATAGACGATCGGATCATCCCCAAAATGGCCTTAAAACATTCCCCTTGTCAAACCTGGTTCCAAAAAATTGTTAATATGATGGGATTGCGCCACGGGGGGCGGCACCGGCACCTATTGCGGACAACACAGACAACACACAGACACACAACTTTCGCTTATATTATTATCGATTTATACCAAATGTCAATTACTTCACTTTTACTGACAGCGTACATAGCGGCCATACATCACTTGTTAAAGGTAATAGAAAGGAAGAAATTGTTTTCTGACTTTCTCGGAAGTTTGTATTTGACACATTAAAGTTCACTAGGGGGGTGAGAACAGTGTAGCAAGAATGTATGATAGTCATAGATGTATGTCAAGTGTTTTGACTGCATTAGATGGGGGAATAAAGACGATGATTTATATGTAAACTGACCAGTAGTTGTATATAGTTGAAGTATTTCATTTATGTTGGAAAGTTGTCGGTGTCCCCCCCCCCCCGAAAAACCAGAAGTAATTTTTCCGCTTTTTTTAGGTTTTTGCCAGTTCCATGACTAAACTTGTACCAATTACTGCATCAAATTGTTTCTTATTACCAATGGGCCAGTTATTTTGTCACGGGGGGCACCAAAAAAAATTTTGTAATCATATTTGTGATTTTATGGACATTTTGGTAATTCAAGAAGAAAAATATTTCGCGATCGAGAGGGCCCGCCATCGAACCCCAGGGGAATTATTTGAATGTTAACTTTAATTTTTTTTTCCCAGAAACATTTGTGCATCTAAAAAGTAGTCATTAGATTGCCCGGGGGGTGCCGTGGGGTCCAGGGACTACTAGATATTTACCCTTTTTCTGGCCTTTTTTCTAATATATTTTACTACAAGACAAAAACCCAAAAACGCACGAATTTCCTCTTTCAAATATTTTGTACATGATTTTGGTTTGGTTTACGGGCTCGAAAATTAGGTTTCGGCCGTGTTTTGGGTGTTTTGCAGGATTGAGGGGAAGATCCCGTGCTCAATTTTCGGTGTAAAACCCAGGCCCGCCGGAAGAGCCTTTTTTGGGCCCACAGTGACACGGGGCGGATTTTTTATCACCCCCATAGCACTCTGCCCCCGGTTAGTGACGCCCGCGGGAGACACACAGGAGAAGGGAAATCTTATTTTGGTTTGGGTTTTGATTCCCAAGGTCTTTGCACGGGGAGGTTTGATCTCTTCCCCCCCCTCTCTCTTCTCTCTCTCTTTTTCTCCCCTTTTCCTCTTTCTCCCCTCTTCTCTCTTCCTCTCTCATCTCTCTCCTCTCTCTCTCTCTCTCTTTCTCCTCTCTCTCTCTCTCTCTTTTTCTCTCTCTCTCTCTCTTCTCTCTCCTCTCCCCCCTCCCCCTTCTCCCCCTCCTCTAATATTACAAAATAAAAAGAATCCCGATTAGTCGCGTGTGCAAGAGTTTTCACAAGGCCGTATTACCGGGCATGTTTTTTCTGCGTCAACGCTTCCCCTCTTACAAAATTTGCTTGGGAAAATTTGGTCTATGACATCACGAAGGGAGACTCAGTCCTTTCGCTACGCCCAAAAAAACTGTGTAGTTTTCCCGGAAAACGGTCGATTGTATATTTTTAAATTTAAAAAAGGTAAAAATACCAATTTTTTTAAAAAAATCATGCTTATCAAATTTTGGTAATATTAATGACCTTTTTCTGAGTTCTATGAAAATTATAATATTTGCATGTAATAAAAAAAGCCCCCATGTTTTTTGTTTTCATCTCAACCCCATTTTGTGTGGTGGATTTTTTTGGGGCCTTTTTACATTTGTTGGCCCGTTGGGGGGCACAGATGCAGGAATTGCCAAAGATCCAAACAGTGTGTTTTGTTGGCCTCACGAGAAAAATTTTGTTGTGGTTGGTGGGGGGAACCCTTTGCCTTTTGGTTGGGTTTTTGTGCCAGCAAAAAGCCCGTGAAATGTGGTTGGGGGAACCCCAATGCAAAAATTGTTTTTTAGGCAAAAAAAATTAGAAAAGTTGGTTGGTTGGGTGCAGCAAACAGAGGTTGGTAAGAATTAAAATTTTTGTAAGTAAAAACCAATTAAAAATTTGGAAAAAATCGCTTTGGGGGTCGGTGTAGCACAACCCCATTAAAAAAAATTTTTTTTTTTTTTTTTTTTGGGGGAAAAAAAGGGACAGTTGGTGGTTTTAAAAACCAATCCCATTTTTATTCCCATCCACTTTCCTTTGGTTTTTAAAGACCCATTTTTTTTCCGTTAAAAAAATTTGGGTTTTCAGCAAATGACTTTTTTTTGTTGGGGCCAGATGCCACCAATTTGGGTTCAGAAAGAGGTTGTGGTGGTGTAACGTTTGGCATTTTGGGTGTGGGTGGCAGCAACCCTTTTGGTAAAACCGGAATTTTTGAAGGGGGAAATTACCCAAAACCACTTTTATTTGTTTTGGCCAGAGTGCCCCTGTGTTTTTGGGGGCCGGCACAGCAAATTTGGTGGTTGGGGGAAGGGAAACACTTTTTTCCCCGGGTTTTTTCACAATCAGATTTTGGTGTTGGGGAAATCTAGGCATTTTTTGTGAGGGGCAAAAAAACCGAAATGTGCGAGGGTGGTGGCCAAAATCCAGGGCGGTTGTGGTGGGGGTGTTTTAAAGGGTTTTTTTCCAAAGGTTGTGGAGTGGTGGGGGGGGGGGGCCAGCGGGTGTGGTGGTTGGGGGGGGCAGAAATCCCGGGGCTTTTGGGGGTTGGTGGGTGGGGGCAGCAGATCCAGGCATTTGGGGGTGGGGTGTGTGGGGGGCAGCGATGTCAGGCAGTTGTGGGGGTGGTGTGGGGGGGCAGCAGTGCCGGGCCCTTTTTGGGTGGTGGTGTGGGGGGGGAAGCAGATCCCAGGCAGTTGTGGGGTGGTGTGGGGGGCACAATGCGGCATTTGTGTGGTGGTGTGGGGGCAGCAGATGCCGGCATTTTGGGTGGTGGGGGGTGGGGGCAGCAGATGCAGCAGTTGTGGTGGTGGTTTGGGGGGGAAGCAGATCCCAGGCAGTTGTGGTGGGGTGTGGGGGGCAGAGATCCCGCAGTTTGGGTGGGGGTGGGGGGGGCGCAATCCCGGGCATTGTGGTGGTGGTGTGGGGGGGCGCAATGCCAGGCATTGTGGGGTGGTGTGGGGGGGGGCAGCAGAGCCAGCAGTTGTGGTGGGTGTGGGGGGCAGCAGATGCCGGGGCATTTTGGTGGTGGTGTGGGGGCGCAGAGCAGCC
Source organism: Chionoecetes opilio (assembly GCA_016584305.1). Classification (NCBI taxonomy): domain Eukaryota; kingdom Metazoa; phylum Arthropoda; class Malacostraca; order Decapoda; family Majidae; genus Chionoecetes; species Chionoecetes opilio. The sequence goes on from JACEEZ010003020.1 coordinate 12,877, forward strand.
GGTGGTGGGGGTGGTGTGGGGGGCCCAGCAGTGCCAGGAGTTGGGGGTGGTGGTGTGGGGGGGCAGCAATGCCAGGCAGTTGGGGGTGGTGGGGGGGGACAGATGCCAGGCGTTGTTTGGTGGGTGGGGGGGCAGCAGAGCCAGGGTTTTTTGGGGGTGGTGGGTTTTGTGGGGGGGCAGCAGATGCCAGGATTTTTTGGGGGGGTGTGGGGGGGCAGCAATGCCGGGCAGTTGTGGTGGGTGGTGTGGGGGGCAGCAGATGCCAGGGTTGTGGGGGTGGTGTGGGGGGGCGGGCAGATGCCAGGGTTGTGTGGTTGTGGGGGGCAGCAGTTTGCCAGGCATTTTGTGGTGGGGGTTTTGGGGGGGGGCACAGATCCCGGGCATTTTTGGGTGGGGGGTGGGGGGGGCCAGATGCCGGGCAGTGTATGGGGGTGAGGGGGGCGCAGATGCCGGCCTTTGGGGTGGTGGTGGTGTAGGGGGGAGCAATGAGGTATTTGTGGTGGTGGTGTGGGGGGGGGGGGGGGAAAAAGAAGGTGTTGGGAAATCGGGGGGCAGCAGGGTGGTGGTGGGTTGGGGTTTGGGTTTATTTTCTCCCCTGTTTGGATTTTAGGTAAAAGGCTGAATAAAGAAAAAAAACCTTTATTTTGATGTTCGGTCTCATAAATCACTTTTAAGGGTTTGGCTTTTTAATGTTTTGGGTTTTGATTAAAAAATTTTTATCCAGTAGTTTTCTTTTTTTTCTCCTCTTACTACCTTATTAATTGTTATTATAGAGATGAAAAACCCTTTTACTCCCGTTAATTTTTATTTTAAGTGAAAAAAAGAGTTAGTTTATGGTTTAATTTTTATCTACCTAACCATTATATTTCAACTTATAATAAAATTGGTATAATACAGTCTCCCATCTCCCTTTTGTAATTCCTGAAAAAATATTTATACCTTCCGGGGCTTTGTTTACGAAAATAACCTCACTGGGTTACTACCTCATTCCCTCAAAAGGTTGAAATGGAGAAAGAAAAGCAATTTACCCGGGAAAAAAAAATTTTTGTTTAATCAAACCCAAAACATGGAAAATATCAAGATTTTCAATTTTTAATAGTTTGTTGAAATTATGGGGTGTGAGCGGACGTCATTAAAATTTACGGGGTGGAAAAAATGCTCGCACACCGCCAAAATTTAACTATAGCCATATTAGCATCATAAAACCTCCCTAACTTTACTAGTTTAAACGCATAACCCAAGAAATAAAAAATACAGTAAACCTCGATAAGCCGAATCTCGTTAAACCGAACGCGGTTCCCTTTGAAAAAAGCCTTGAATACCAACTTTAGTTCGGCAATAGAAAATTTTTGGGCGATTGGGAGCGCCCGAAAGTTGGCCGGGCCGGTTGTTTTGGTTTTAAATTTCAGCCCTCATTTTGTAGACTTCCTTTGGATACCTTGTACAAAATTATTTTTTTACTCACGTACTGTACATCATTTAACTTTTTTTTGAACACGTATGACTGAACAACGCCCCTCATAAACTGAACCTGTTGGGTTTATGAGACGGCCACCGATACCTATAACCGAACTATGGATTTGCATCAAAACCCCCCCCCCCCTTTTGGTTGGGTTTATCCGGGGTTTTTATGTATTAAAAGTTTTACAATGTAAATGGTTTTTTTTGGGTTTTTTAGTTTAATTAAGCAATGTGGGAACATTTAGATAGGGTTGTAAGTGATGATAATTATTTGTAACTAGGATTTAAATATTCACAGATAAAAAAAATTTTGTGTTCTATTTTTTATAATTTCTAACCTTGGTCTTTTCCTAATGAACTTTCGGGGCCCCTACCAAACCTCCAATCACCCTTCTACCCCAAAAAAATCATTTTTTTTAGCTTCATGGAATTCCTGGGGGAAATAGAACATGACAGGCTCGCAGGGAAAGGGTTTAGAGATGGGTTTTGATTCTCTATTTCTGCAGTGATCTGCGGTATTATCATCACCCCCCCATGAGACCTGCATTTTCTGTGAGGAGATTAAACCACAGCTTTCCAACCCACCAATAGGACTGAAGCAAATTCCAACCAACTAAATTTGGTTGCCCTGCATTCTTGCTAGTGGATCTTTAGGTGTTAGGGGACACTTTTGGGCCGCAGATTATTTAAATAACCCCAAATAAATAGCTGACAACAAAAAAACCAGGTTTAAAATCCCGCTTTAAAAAAATACCTTAACAAAACTTTGTACTATTCTGAGGGGTATTTTAAAATCCATTTTTTTTTCATTTTCCCCCTGCTTGTCTAAAACTGCTCACCGTTCAAATGTTTTAACTTTTAATTTTCACAAGAAAATTTGTTTTATATCTTGTCTTTACCCGTTTGTAATAAAAGTGAGACTATTTCAGTGTTTTCTCTTTTTAATTTAAAAATTTTATACGTATTTACAGTTGTAAAAAATTGTAAAGTTTTTTTTGATTGAAGTAAGGGTTTGAATTTAGTATACGTACAATTATTGGAAATGAAAACAAAAATCAGCGCTCGGAGTACATAAAATTCATTTTGAATATGCTATTTTTTTTTTCGTATACCGTTCTGTATGGCCTCAAAAAGCTCACAAATTTCTTAAACCCCCTTTGCTGTCGGGCCGCTGCGCTTTTCCCCAAAAAAATGGGCTACACAAAAAAATGTACCCGCACCCCCCCCCCCTTCCTTTCAATTTGTGGGTAGTACGACACGCCCCCCCCCCTTTATTTCATTATTGGTAGCTTATGAGTATTTTTCCAAAAAATTTATTGTACAAAGGGGGAAAAAACTATTTCCTAAAGGGCCACCACGCATTTTTTTTATTCCTAATACCTCAAACCCTTTTAAAAACTTTAAAAGCTATAAAATTCCGTTACAAAAGGGCCCTTCCTTTTTTAGACGAACTAATTTTTTTGATGATTTTGGATTTTTTTAAAGAATTGACCTTGTTTCTTGGCAATCACAGATTTTTTTTTCCTCTAACCCCACCCGTAAAAAACTAGTGATTTCCCAAAAAAGGTAAAAATGGACGAGGACTGCGCGGGCATTTCGACAGACTAGTTTTCCCTTTTAGGTGGTTGCCAGTATTCCGTAGGATTTTTTTTGTAATTTTTTTTTTTTTGCAGTTCGGCTTCTATAGGTTCAGATTAACGAAAAAAAATGGGGTCCCAATTTCCAGACCCCCCACCCCCTTTCGGGGGGGCATTTCTTTTTCACTCCCAAAAGGGTTGGGGGCTCTGGGAAAACTAAGCACAAATTTCAAATTTTTTTTGTTTTCAGGGGACGTGAATACTGATTCCTACTAATGCTGTGCGTGTCAGGTCATATCTAAATTTCTCTATCACGTCCAGATTTGGGATAACCGAAACCCCTATTTTTTGTTGTTTTTTTCACCCGCTTTATAAAAGCCGTTTAAATACTTTTTCCCTGCCACGTTTTAGCAGGCAATTAAAATAATGTTAAAAGGGGTTTCTTCCTCCTTTTTTGGGGTTAAGACAGACGTGGGGTTCCATGGGGAGTTACCACCCCCGCGCCCAAAAATCCACCCAAAGCGCGTTAGTATTTTGCGATACGTCCGTTTTGCGATACTGTCAAAAATCGGGCGTAAAATCAATCAGTTATTATCAAAGTCCATATATGAAATGCTCCCGAAAAAGCGTTTGCGAATCACTGCCTGCATTTACAAGAGGAGTACAGGGGAGGCCTTTTCAAACAGCTACACCTTTTCCCTTGATCCCCTTTGCAGCCCCATTTGACGAGTTCAACTACGGTTTTGGGGAGGCAGGGCAAGACATGTGGAACATAACCGCCTTTTTCCAATTTTTCCCTCCATTTTTTCAATTGCAGGAAGGGTTTGGACAATTTCAGGGTTGGGTTTTCCCCCTGTCATGTAGTTTCACCATGAAAGGGGAAGCCCAAAAAAAGCAGACGAGTTGGTGGAAGCATTTCCCCCTTCCAAGTTCTTGACCGAAACAGCTCCCACCCGAGTGAGGTAGGTTGCTGGACCTTTTGAACTGTAGACATGACACACAAAATCCCAACGTTTCACCTGCGTGGGGAAACTCGTCATTGACCAAACCCGGGAGGAAAAGAAAAAGCACCCCAAGCTTTGAAGCAGTCAAAGGCGGGTCTCATCATCAAGTTTAGGTTGCATCTACCCATGATTTCTTTGAAATTCCTATGAAACTGCCTCCCAATCAGCACCCGGAAGTTGTGGAGTCCAAGAAGTCCTTTACATTGCGACGGCCAATAACCGCACTCTTTTAAAAATTTATTTTCCCGTTTTTTTTTTTCTTTCCTTTCCTGTATAAATTTAGGATATAGAGATGCTATCTGTCTGGAGGGATAAGACAAAAAGGGGAAGGGGTACTCCTGTCGGGGGACCCCTAAACCCGATCTTTCTGGCGCACAAGGCGTAGAGGCAAGTATGGTTTTTGGAAACAAAGTGTCAGCCTTCATGTGTTAGCATACTCAAAACCTAGTCCCTTGATTGATCATATTGATATATCATGTTGACATGATCACATATATGATCATGTTGATATTTGCTGTGCAGAGCGCAAAAATGTCCATGATAGTGCTTTTTTAAAAGCTGATGCGTCGCCCGGGGTTTTTCAAGGGCCGCTACTGAAACCTAACATGGTCATCGGGTTTTTTGCTTGATCTGTAGGAGGTTTTTTCCCCTTGAGTCAGTAAGAACACGGTGCGGGCCGAGTCATTTTGGGGCAGAAGTCACATTGGAAAATAGACACACTTTTTCCCCTTTTGGAAGAGTCTTTTACCGCTTTGGCCGAAAAAGATCCACACCTTGAAGGTCGCCCCGGTTCCTCGTGGAGCGCAGACAGGTGAATCGTTTGGATCCTTTTTTTCCCCCAAGGACGGGTTTTTCAATCGTTCTTGTTGACGATAGGTTTCCACATTCACTATAATAACGAAAGTACTTTAGTTTTTCCTTTATTAAAAAACCCGACAAGTAATTTTTTTTCTAGAAGCACTTTTTTTATATCACCAAGGAAAACTCTCTCTTTACAGGTTGTAAAATTATTGTATGACCGGATTTTTTTTTTTTCCAAACGCTTCTTGATGTGGCCCTTTTTTACAGACAGCAAAAACCCCCCCTCCCCCGACATATTGGCGATACTACCCCGATCCAGTCACAGGGTAAAATCTACGGCTCAAAACTGTTTTTTCAACATGCCGAAAAAAAAATGGGTTAACCCTATATCTGAAAAAAGGAAGTGCAAATCTGAACCCGGAAATGCTATAAGGACACTTTTTGGTTGCTTTTTGGGGCTATAAATCGATCGGCAAACCTGAAAACCCACAAAAGGATATCAAATTAGAAAACGTCATATTGGCGGGAAGGGGCCCCGGTCAGCCGGGGGGCCCAAAAGGGGAAGGACCCCCAAAAGGGGGGGAAGGGGGTTTAAAATTTGGGGCCCCTCTTTTTCTGTTTTTTCTGATACCCTTTGAAGCCAAACTGCAAAAAAAAACAATTTTTGCACAAAAAAAACCTACGGGGCCCTTTTCCCAACAACAACCGCCTATTGCCTCAAATTAGGTTTTTTTACAAGATGGAGATATTCTTATTTCCGAAACCATTCAAAAAAAGTGTTTTTTTCAACCAAATCCTAGGGCCCCCCGTTCCCTTGATTAAAAAATGTATCTCCATCAGAAAAAGACTAAAACTTTGGGCCCGGAAATAATAGGCAGTTGAAAAAAACGAGAAGTAAGGAATTGTACGAAAACAAGTTCCCCCCCCCGTCCCCCATTGCCAGCCCCGCGCCAGCCGCCCAGTGATCCCCTCTGTGAATTATATACGAGACCCCCAGCTTTGCCCCCCTGCGGGGCCATTATTTCTTTAAACCCAACCCAACCCACTAACGGGGCTAAAATCCCCCCCGGGCCCCATGCGGATTATTAAATAAACCCCACCTTAACCCAACCTCCTAAAGCGTGGCTCCCAAACCCTTTTTTGTCCCCTTCCCCCTTTTCCCGTACTTTTCCACCCGTGGGGCCCCCACAAAGAAATAGGCTAAGCCCAAAATTTTAAAGAAGATTTTTTGCAAAAAAATTTAAAATATTCTTTTTAAAAGTTTGCATTTTTTTATGCTGATTAAAATTTTTTTTAGGCCTTTTATTGAAAAAAAAAACCCGTTTGTTCAGAGGAAAATTTTTTTTTTAGTAAAAAACACATAAGAAAAAAGTCATGTTATTGTTGTTTTGTTGGCATTTACGCAAAAGCATATTTTAATACTTGCCTTATTTTGAGCTTGCAAGCACATGATGAAAAAAATAAAAAAATCACATAACCAAACACATCAGTTGCACGTTTTAAAATCAGCAATCTTAGGTATAACAATTTAAAGTAACAGAATAATATTCCCAAGATTTAAAGCCCAAATAGAAAATAAATTATGAACAAAAATTTCCTTATTGTTTCATGGTATTTAAAGTATGCAAAATAATAGAAATATCGATACCATTGCTAAATAAATTTGTAGTACACCTAATTAATGAAACACTAAAAGAGGGATAAAAATAATATATGGGGGATGAAAAGGAATAGTTCCCGTCCAATAAATCACAAAACAAGCCTGCATTTATAAAAATTTTTTTTTTTATTAATAAAAGAAGAAAAACAGAGGAATGACTTTTGTTTGGGGTTGAAAAATATTATGTCACTATATATTTCTCAATGGGACTTTGGGGTTGTTTCTGACCAACCAGCTAAAAACTCCATGGCTCAGTGGCGGCCAGTGCACACCGCAAGTCATCTTCCACAGACAGCTTTTTCCTTGATTTACTTTTATTGTAAGTAATGCAGAAACCCACTCTCGCCAGGTGGGTTGAAGCAAAAGGCAAAAGAACTCGAACTGCCAGATCACTTATTTTGGGATCTGATTCCATCATTGAACACTAGAAGCTAAACAAGGACTTTGACTGGAAAACATTCTTAGCTGTTGAATCGTGGATAAGCTCAATGAACTCTTCCTCTGCGTTTTTCTGACACATCATCAACCTGACATAAGAACGACTTTTTGCTACTCTTACCATGATAAAATAACGTTATTAATTTTCTCTCTCTCTTATTATTATATTCCAGTAATTTAAAATTTAAAAATAATTAGATTCTTAGAAATCTATGGACCCCTTGAAATTCTTCCATGACCCCTTGGGGACCATGGACCCTGGGTTTGGGAAAACCACTGTCCTAAAGGGTTAGGGGGCCTCTGGAAGGGGAGTGTGTGTGTGTATGCGCTATTAGATTACTACATAATTTCTACAATATGTATATAAGTTTTGAAGGTTACGCGGAAGTTTATTAAAAATGGACAGTACTATAACTGACCAAAAAATAATACAGAAAACATTAGTAACGGGTAGTGACCGCGCAGTTCTCGTCCCTTATAACCCAATACTCTCTGACAACTGGGGGGGGGGGGGGGGCGCAGAAAAATCCTGCTAGTTAACTAACTTAACCTGGGCATTGATTACGTAACCTAACCTCAGTAGGGGGGTTTTCGCCCCTGCCCAGATCCCCCTTGAGTTTTTATTAATTTCCGGCGGCTGTTGTAGGGTTAGAATAACTCCTTAGATGGAACGAAACGTTCAGTATAACCACCGATCGTGTATTGGTTTAACTGCACATATAGCCTACCCTTTCACACTCGTTTTGCAGACCTATAGAAACAGTAGAAAGGTGAAAAAAACTTAAATCCAGACCCAGTCTGTTATATAAAGTACACAGCTATTGGCCAATTCTCCAATTTTTTTCCTCGACAGATAGAAGACGAAGAATCATTGCATATTGTAAAATCACACACGGGCACTCATAGCAGGCTATTTTGACGTGTTTTTCAGTAATAGTCACGATTATTTTAATAGATTAAACTCGTATCAGGTGACAGGCGTGCAAAACGAACCTTTATGATGCACCATAATGATAAATAACCTCTTGAGACATCATTTACAGTACTACAATTATAGAGGTATGATACATCCACGACTATGAACTTTAATGAAATGTGTTTGTAGACAAACCCACGTGTAAGCCCAACACGCCTCATGTAAGCTTGGAGATGATTGGCTGTTGCACGACACCATACCCTTCTGGTGGCTACCAGCTGCAATGGACCTAGTAGCTTACTAGGTGCTTACAATATCGTTAGTGAATACACATTTGCCATCTCTCGTAGCGGTCTAGTAACTTCGACCTCGTAACAGGGTATCGCTGGTAAGTTTGCTGAATCCACCCCTAGGAATCAGCTCTTATATGACGCATTAATATATACCGTAAGGCAGCGGTTCCCAAACTTTTCCAGTACGTGACCCCTTTCAGTAGTACCAAACCTACCATGACCCCACCTTTATAAGCCTTCCGAAAAATACTAATTTCCAATGGCGCTGATACATTTTAAAGTTTAATCACAGCAGAGAGAGCAATAACAACAACAAAACAAGTTTATTAATGTTTATTAGCAAGGATTGATTTATTCATGTATTTCAATGAGAAGGATGTATTTGCTTTTTGGTACAAGCAAATCAATACGCGGGTCTGTGTGGCTCAAGGCACAAAAAAATTTCCTCAAAATCTTGGACCCTCCATGACCCCCAGAAAAAGGCTCATGACCCATTTGGGGGTCATGACCCGCAGTTTGGGAACCGCTGCCGTAAGGCATTGGCACGTGTTAAATTCCCATTAGGTAACTCGTTGACAAACACGGTGGGGCATCCCTGTTCAAAAACTAACCGCGCCAGTCCTTCCCAAGCACGCATCGACTGTTCCTGTGTGTGTATAACCTACATCCATCTTTGGAATAAACAATTGAAAAGCCGGAATCTGCTTTCTAACCTACCAAGAAGTAACCCCAAAGGGTCCAACAGGACTTTTTCACAAGTGGTGTGTAGCTCGGGAAACTTCAGCCCTTATACACTTGAAAGCTCTGCAACCGGCTTCTACCCCCTTTGTCTCAAACCGCCGCGGCAGCATCACCTTACCCACGCCGCTTTATCCAGCCAGGGGCGGACTGGGACTTAATTTCTGCCCAGGACTTTTGGTGTTGACCAGCCCACTTGGAGGAAGGGCGGGGGGGGTGGGGGCGGTTGGCGATGAAGATTATAACAGTAGTTTATATCATGACTATAATCTACCCTGTTTCAGTGTTGTTTTATGCTTTGTATTTGCAAGTATTTACCGTTTCCAATTTCACTACTCGTCTTTTTTTTTCGGGCGACGACAGACAGCAGCTGACGGGAGGACATAAACACTCGCTGGCGATCTAATATAGCCATTACAACGTCGCCACTCGGTTGATATATTGGTAATTTGTTCATTTATAGCCATAATATGACAGATGCAGACACAAAAAAAACACAGACTCTCCAGATAGCCCCTTCTAACTTTCCTGAAATCATGGATGTAGAATTGTAAGTATTAACGCCACCAGACGTCTGTAAAACGAAAAGAAACGTTGTCCTGGCGACTTTAGTGTTATCTACGGTAGACAAGTCACAATTTTAGTAAGTTATAAGAAATAAGAGCCTGAAAGTTGATATCTATTTTACACTTTCATATCAACATATATTCTTCAAATTTTGCTAAAGTACCATCAG
>JACEEZ010003020.1:25000-31782 GCA_016584305.1 Chionoecetes opilio
AAGAGAGAGAGAGAGAGAGAGAGAAGAGAGAGAGAGAGAGAGAGAGAGAGAGAGAGAGAGAGAGAGAGAGAGAGAGAGAGAGAGAGCGAGAGAGAGAGAGAGAGATAGAGAGAGAGAGGAGAGAGAGAAGAGAGAGAGAGAGAGAAAACTCACATACCACGGCCTCTTGCACATATTTCGGTTATTAGTATACATGTCCCTACTCTTGCAACAATATAAATTATCACAAATTAGTATTCACTGTCAGAACTTACCTATATAAGTAGCTGAGATGATGAGATCAGCTACAGGAGACGGTGTTCCTTCCCGCTGAAATGTCTGGTAAATCTTCTGGTAAGCCGCTACTAGACACAGGGACCACTCGTAGTTACCAGGATATTTGCAATATCGTAAGTGTTTGCTGAATAGGGTCGTGCCATGTGCGCGGAGGTACGAGAAATTTACCAGAGTTTACCTCGTAAATGGTTTGCTGAATCCATCCTTAGCTAGTGGTGGGCGTATCGATATCAAAATATTGATACTTTCGATACCACCTTTATATCGAAAGTATTGATACTTTTTTCTTGGTATCGAGTATTATGAGTATTCAAGAAGCATACGCAAAATATTTTTGAAATTATACAAGAAAGTAAAAAATGCCACATACCAAATACATTTTTACGTCTGGCAACTCCCTACGTCCGTGTGTGTGTGTGTGTGTTTGTGTGTGTGTGTTTGCGGCGGTAATCGGTAACATGACTATATTTTTAAATATTTTCAACAACAGTAAATGCTAATTTTGTATCACAGTACACACAGGAAGAGTAGACTTCAACCAATTTTTTGTTTGAATATATGGAATTATTCCAGTTATAGTAACACTTAAAATATCGTTTGCCAAAAGAAATTCCAAAGAATATTGTGTTAATTTTTGCATGAATTATGTATAATATTAGAAGATGTGTGCAATTAATGAAGGAATGCAAAATTATACTTGTTGTTTAAATAGCCATCGCTTTAAATAACCTCGCTGAATAATATATATAAAGCTAAAAAATGCACATCCTAAACATTTTGGTAGTAGTAGTATTTGTGTTGTTATGATAATGAAAAATATTAATATTATCATTATTATAGTTGCCTTGCACTGACGTCACGATCTAGCGGCTTCAAGCCAAATGCCGCCCGTCCGAGCGAGCTGGAGGACCAACAAACTCCACTTGCCACCCGTGTTTGCCAGCTTATGGTAATTTTCCCCTACCAAATATATGTTTAACAGTATAAAAGATATACTGTTATCTTCGGAAATGCTTGTTCTATAATATTATCAAATAAAAAAACATAAAACACACTAAAGAAAGGCTATTATGAGACTCAAGAAATATGCATGAACTTATTAATATTCACCAGCGCCAGCTTCCCATTTAATATTTTGCGAGAAAACTTTTTACATGGTGAATATCAATAGAAGCGGAATTTCATTCGCTTTCCATTGATATATTTTGTTTTCTGATCAATGAATTAGAACCATGCATAAATTATCGTTGACTAAATAAATATCACCATCAATCGGGAAAAATTACCCGATTTTCATGTTATTATTTATTTAGTTAACGCTAATTTATGCATGGTTATAATTCATTTTTCAGAAAACTAAATATATCAATGGAAAGCTAATGAAATTTCCGCTTCTATTGATATTCTCCATGTAAAACGTTTTCTCACAAAATATTAAATGGGAGCTGGCGCTGGTGAATATTAAGTTCATGCATATTTCTGAGAGTCTCATAATGGCCTTGCTTTAGTGTGTTTTACGGTTTTTTATTTGATAATATTATAGAACAAGCATTTCCGAAGACAACAGTATCTTTTATACTGATAAACATATATTTGGTAGGGGAAAAATTACATAAGCTGGCAAACACGGGTGGCAGTGGAGTTTGTTGGTCCTCCAGCTCGCTCCGACGGGCGGCATTTGGCTTGAAGCCGCGTCTGTCGCAGCCACAACAAGGGCTGTGACGTACGTCACGTGCAAGGCAACTATTATTTATTATTATTATTATTTTTATTATTAATATTATTTTTATTATCATTATTATATTTTTTATACAAGGTAGTTACTCATAATAACCGATACTTCACGCAAAGTAATTGGTATCGGTACTCGATACTTCCGATACCGAGCTGAAAGTACTTGGTATCGTATCGAAACGTAAGTACTCGTATCGCCCACCACTACTCCTAGCACTCACAAAGTATTTTTAAAAACTTGGTAACACTTTTCACACGGTGCTTATGACAAAGCTGGTGTCCTGAATCCATGAATTCTGTGATTTTAACAAAACATTGAAAAGGCGTGAGATTTGGTAGGTATGGTATCATCAATAGATGATATAATCACTACCGTATATATTCACATAGTTACATATGTCAAGAATGCTTGACAAGGTAAATTTTCGTAGTGGTCGTAGAATCACTGGATTCGAACGTACGATGTAAACAAAATAAAAGCAGTAGGAGAAGGTGAGACCGTGAGAGTAATCTATAGGTGACTCAGGATCGAGGGCTGGGCGGTGGGTGAGGATGAGTGTGGCAGTGAGGGTGAGGCACAAGGTGAAGCAGGGTGAGTGTGGCAGTGAGGGTGAGGCACAAGGCGAAGCAGGGTGAGTGTGGCAGTGAGGGTGAGGCACAAGGTGAAGCAGGGTGAGTGTGGCAGTGAGGGTGAGGCACAAGGTGAAGCAGGTGAGTGTGGCAGTGAGGTGAGGCACAAGGCGAAGCAGGGTGAGTGTGGCAGTGAGGGTGAGGTGATTATGTTGAGGGTGAGGGTATATATATATATAGAAGAGAAGAGATAGAAGATAATAACTCATATAATATACAGCATATTAAACTCAAGTATTTCTCAAATGCCTATGCTAGGAATAATTATAACTTTGATGCAAAATGATGTCTCTGCCATACATGTGTTTATTTATTTATTATATTACCTAATTGTGATGTAGGGGTACTAGTTAAGCTTAAGGGACACACTTTCAAGCCCTTTTTTCACTGATGCCTGTTCCTTGAAACCCCCTCAAGAGGGTGGACATGGCGGAAGTGTCTCCATCAGCACCCGACCATGCACCTCCTTCTTGTCTTCTAGTCCACTCACTCTCATATTTTCCGCTCTCATCTACACAATCCAACATTATCTCTCCTTTTACTAGGGTTTTGTCCTCTCACACTTCCAGTAGTTATTCTGTTGTCATATATCTATCTTTATCAAGTCATTCATATCCATCCATTCTATTATTGTAAATCCATCTCATCCAATCACTCACCCATCCTTTTCAGCTGTGGTGCCCCAATATTTTTTAGTGTGCTGTGCACACAAAAATGACCCCCATCACATCACTGTTCATACTAATCATACCAATCATCATTACAAGTTCATCACATTACTAATCATATCAATCATATCATATCTTATAGCCATACCTCATACAATCTCATTACTTCATGATACATTCGTCTCATATAATTATGGTATTTAAAGAAGATTACCAAATAAAGTTCTGTATTTAAACGATTGGTTCATTTAATAAAATCCTCGCCAACTTTTATACTCAAGTATGAAACTGAAATTCCAAATCAAATGGATTTAAAGTATATATTAAAATAGCAAAAATAAAATAGACATATTACACAATCAACTGTGTTTATATATGGCAAGTAATAACTGTGCCTCACAAAGGCATACCCGTGCAACAATGTGATCAGGTATGTAGGCTCCCAGCAAAAACTTAACCTTTGGAGTTTCTACAAACTTTTTCCCCTGCCAGATGGGACTGTATTTAAACACAGCCTGAAACGACCTGATTTTCAGAAATGATTATGTCTTCAGGTGACATTTTAAATAAAACCGTACAGCAATATGTAATAATATACAAGGGGAACATGAAGCTTTAAAGTGAGTGCCCATTTACTTGTTCTTTTACTGTATATTTGCAATGTGTGTGATATGAAGGATTCAAGGATGGGATCCAAAGAGTTTTGGCAATGACTGTATATCATAAGATGTAAAGGGAAGAAAAATACCTATATAGAAAATTTCGGCAAATAAAGGCTGACATACAATTAATAACTAAATGTGGGTAGGAGGATGACTGAACAAAAAGAAAGTGTCTTTAACAATAAGCAAAATAATAATAGCTAATTAGCAGCCCAGCCAGGCCGGGCCAGGCGCTGTTTTCGCGAGGAGAGCTAGACGGCTGGAACGGGCCGGGACTGTCTAGGCCTTTCGGAGCTGGTCAAATTAATAACCCTTTGGTGTGTCTGGGGGGGAGGGGATATTAAACTTGCAGGACGGTTAGGACCACCCACTCAATCCCCCAGCCAATAGGAACCACGAATGAGACGGAGTCAGTCTGGATGTGTTTTTCGCGAGCATCAGTCCAGCCTGGGCCAGCCTAGACTTTCCTGGCAAACCTTGCGAAACGCGCTGCAAGTATCCATGGTGGGCTCCGGGTATGGGTGCATAACCGCTGTCTCCACCAGCAGCTGTGGAAGTAAATAGGTGGGTGTAATATTATCAAAAAATCATATTTTTTCCTACATCATAGGATACTAACGAAGGGCAGAAAAAACATTACAAAAACCCTGCTTTTTCTCAGTCTTTATTTAAAAGATTGAGATATGAAGGAGGGTTTGATCAGGTGAAGTTTATTGGCAGAGAAAGTGGTCCAGGAGATTGCCAGCGGTCGAATAGGAAAGATTTAAAGGAAAGGTAGTAGTCGGAGGCAGGCAAGTTTGAGAAACGGGGGCATTGGGACATAGTGGCCGAGCGCGCCAAAGAATCAACCCGTTCGTTGCCCGAGATACCCACGTGACTCGGTACCCAGCAGAAGCAAATTGTTTTGTGGCGTATGGATAGTCGGAATAACCAGTCTTGGATCTCCAAGAGAAAGTCATATAGAGAAAGTGGAGGTGGGAGTGGGTACACGAGAGCAAGAGAAAAGGAGGAGAAGGATTTTGTGGGAGAGAAACGAAAGCCCAGGTAGTAGCCAAGGAAGAAGCAGCGGAAATTGCAGATTGGAGGAGACTGCGGAGGGGTGCATCGGGAATGCATCGCGGGAATGCATCGGACAGTTTTGTTACATATGTGGAATTTTTACCCCTGACAGTCTGAAGAAACCTCTTTACAAAGAATGTTAAAGCAGCTTATCTGCATACTTCAAGTGCCGTATAGGTGATCAAGATAAGAAGTGGGCCCCTCACGTAGCATGCAACCCCTGTGTGAATCACTAACACTGTGACACTCTCACTGTGATGAGTAAAGATAGAGCTTGAGCAGGCCTTTCTGATGAGTAAAGATAGAGCTTGAGCAGGCCATTCTGATGAGTAAAGATAGAGCTAGAGCAGGCCTTTCTGATGAGTAAAGATAGAGCTTGAGCAGGCCTTTCTGGTGAGTAAAGATAGAGCTTGAGCAGGCCTTTCTGGTGAGTAAAGATAGAGCTTGAGCAGGCCTTTCTGGTGAGTAAAGATAGAGCTTGAGCAGGCCTTTCTGATGAGTAAAGATAGAGCTTGAGCAGGCCTTTCTGGTGAGTAAAGATAGAGCTTGAGCAGGCCTTTCTGATGAGTAAAGATAGAGCTTGAGCAGGCCTTTCTGGTGAGTAAAGATAGAGCTTGAGCAGGCCTTTCTAATGAGTAAAGATAGAGCTTGAGCAGGCCTTTCTGGTGAGTAAAGATAGAGCTTGAGCAGGCCTTTCTGGTGAGTAAAGATAGAGCTTGAGCAGGCCTTTCTGGTGAGTAAAGATAGAGCTTGAGCAGGCCTTTCTGATGAGTAAAGATAGAGCTTGAGCAGGCCTTTCTGGTGAGTAAAGATAGAGCTTGAGCAGGCCTTTCTGGTGAGTAAAGATAGCTTGAGCAAGCCTTTCTGATGAGTAAAGACAGAGCTTGAGCAGGCCTTTCTGGTGAATAAAGATAGAGCTTGAGCAGGCCTTTCTGGTGAGTAAAGATAGAGCTTGAGCAGGCCTTTCTGGTGAGTAAAGATAGAGCTTCAGCAGGCCTTTCTGATGAGTAAAGATAGAGCTTGAGCAGGCCTTTCTGGTGAGTAAAGATAGAGCTTGAGCAGGCCTTTCTGATGAGTAAAGATAGAGCTTGAGCAGGCCTTTCTGATGAGTAAAGATAGAGCTTGAGCAGGCCTACCTAGGTGGAGGACCAACAAACTCCACTTGCCGCCCGTGTTTGCCAGCTTATGGTATTTTTCCCCTACCAAAGATATGTTTATCAGTATAAAAGATATACTGTTGTCTTTGGAAATGTTTGTTCTATAATATTATCAAATAAAAAACCGTAAAACACACTAAAGAAAGGCCATTATGAGACACTCAAGAAATATGCATGAACTTAATATTTTAATATTTTGCTCGAAAACTTTTTACATGGACAATATCAATAGAAGTGGAATTTCATTAGCTTTCCATTGATATATTTCGTTATCTGATAAATAAATTAGCAGCATGCATAAATTAGCGTTAACTAAATAAATAACATCATGAAATCGGGTAATTTTTCCCGATTGATGAGGTTATTTATTTAGTTAACGCTAACTTATACATGCTGCTAATTCATTTATCAGATAATGAAATATATCAATGGAAAGCTAATGAAATTCCGCTTCTATTGATATTGTCCATGTAAAAAGTTTTCGACCAAAATATTAAATGGGAGCTGGAGTTGGTTCATGCATATTTCTTTGAGAGTCTCATAATGGCCTTTCTTTAGTGTTGTTTTTTATTTGATAATATTATAGAAACAAACAT
>JACEEZ010003022.1:0-15910 GCA_016584305.1 Chionoecetes opilio
ATAATATATATAAAATAATTAATATATATAATATATATACATATATATATATATTATATATTATATATATATATTTATATATATTAAATTATCATAATATATATTATAAATATTATATTTATAGTATATTATATATTATATACTAGCCGCAAAGCCGCCTCCGGGCGGACTTTTTGGCTAGCTCTGCGGAGGGCTATTGGTGGGCTTCGGCAACCACCTGTGTTTGGTGGGCCTTCGGCCCACCAACATGGACTCTCCAGATAGCCCTTCTAACTTTCCTGAAATCATGGATGTAGAAATGTATGTATTCCCCCACCCATTCACTCACCCATTACCCATCACCCCCACCCATTCACTCACCCATTACCCCCCACCCATTCACTCACCCATTCACTCACCCATTACCCATCACCAACACCCATTCACTCACCCATTACCCATACCCCACCACCCATTCACTCACCATTACCAATCACCCCCCACCCATTCACTCACCCATTACCCATCACCACACACCCATTACCCATCACCCCCCACCCATTCACTCACCCATTACCATCACCCCCACCATTCACTACACCCATTACCCATCACCACACACCCATTCACTCACCCATACCATCACCCCCACCCATTCACTCACCACACACCCATTCACTCACCCATTACCCATCATCCCCCACCCATTCACTCACCCATTACCATCACCCCCCACCCATTCACTCACCCATTACCCATCACCACACACCCATTACCCATCACCCCCCACCCATTCATTCACCCCCCACCCATTCACTCACCCATTACCCATCACCACACACCCATTCACTCACCCATTACCCATCACCCCCACCCATTCACTCACCCATTACCCATCACCCCTCACCCATTCACTCACCCTTACCCATCACCCCCCACCCATTCACTCAACCCTTTAAACCCATCACCCCCCACTCTTCACTCCCACACCCCCATTCCCCATCACCCCCACCATTCACTCACCCATTACCCATCACCCCCCACCCATTCACTCACCATTACCCATCACCACACACCCATTCACTCACCCCATTACCCATCACCCCCCACCCATTAAACTCACCCATTACCCATCACCACACACCCATTACCCATCCCCCCCCACCCATCACTCACCCCCACCCATTCACTCACCCATTACCCATCCCCACACACCCATTCACTCACCCATTACCCATCACCCCCCACCCATTCACTCACCCATTAACCATCACCACACACCCATTCACTCACCCATTACCATCACCCCCCACCCATTCACCCCCCCATTACCCATCACCACCCCACCCTTCACTCCCCCACTCCCCATCACCCCCCACCTTTTCCCCCCCCCATCACCCCCCCCCCCAACCCATCCCCCCCCCCCCCTTTCACTCACCCCAAAACCCTTTCCCCATCACCCCCCCCATTCACTAAACCCATTACCCATCCCCCTTTCCCTCAAGGTTTCCTCAATTTTTTCGAAAACCCACTTTTTTTTTTTCCAACAATTCTGGGAAATAGGTGCAAAAAAAAAAAAAAAAAAAAAAAGTGATAGGGATCATCTCAAAGTGGGTTATGACCTTCCCCGGGGGTAACCTGATTCCAAAAATTTTTTTCCCTTTATGAGGTGTTTGCGCCACGGGGGGCGGAAAACCTAACCACACACACAACAGACAGACAGACAGACGGGACGGGACAGACAGACAAAAAGCGGGACACATTTTCCTTATATTTTTATAGATATTTTAAATTTAAATATATATATTTTTATAAAAATTATTTATATTTTTATAAATTTTTTATATTTTTAAAAATAATTTTATATTATAAATAAAATTTATATATTAAAATATTTATAAAATTAAAATTTTTTTAATATGGTTATAAAATATTTATATATTATAAATAATTTATATTTTTAAAATATATTTTTTATATTATAAAAAATTTTTATTTTTATTATAAAATATTTAATATTAAAAATATTTTATATTTTTAAAAAATATTTTTATATTTTATAAAATTTTTATATTTTTATAAAATATTTATTTATTATAAAATTTTTATATATTAAAAATATATTTATTACTACCCGGGGAAAAACCCGCCCCCCGGGGGGACTTTTTGGCTAGTCCTGCGGAGGGCTATTAGTGGGGGGCCCTTTGGGCCCCCAAAAACCTGTTTTTGGGTGGGCCTTGGGCCCCACCAAAAACGGACTCCCCAAAAGCCATTTTTTAACTTTCCTAAAAATCACGGATGTAAAAATGTATGTTTTCCCCCCACCTTTCCACTCCCCCAAAATTTACCCACCCCCCCCCCCATTCACTAACCCATTCCCCAATACCCCCCACCCATTAAATCCCCCATTCCCCATAACCCCCCACCTTTTCCCTTACCCTTTCACCCTTTCCACCCCAAAAACCCCTTTAAATCCCCCCCCAACCCATTCACTCCCCCACCCACCCCCACCCTTTTACCCATCCCCCCAACCCATTAAATCCCCCATTCCCCATCACCCAAACATAAAGGGTTTTCCTCAATTCTCGCAACCCCCCTTTTTTTTTAAACAATTATCGTAATGGGTTTGTTTAAAAAAAAAAAAGAAAAAAAGTGATCGGATCATCTCATAATTGGGTTTAAAAAACCTTCCCCTGGAAACCCCGGTTCCAAAAATGTGCCATATGGGGTTTGTTTGCGCCAGGGGGGCCCCGAACCAATACCAGACCCCACACACCACCCCACACACAGACAGACAGGACAGAAGACAGACACATTTTCGCTTATATTTCCCTTTAAACCCATCCCCCCCACCATTCCCTCCCCCTTTCCACCCCCCCCCCAAAAAACCCTTTCCCCCCCCAAACCCTTTCACCCCCAAATCACCCACCCCATTAAACCAAATCACCCCCCCCATTCACTAAACCCTTTCCCCTTCCCTTTACATCAACCCTTTCCTCAATTCTCGCAACCCATTTTTTTTTTTCAAAATTATCGCTAATGGGGCAAAAAAAAAAAAAAAAAAAAAAAATGATCGGTCATCTCATTAATTGGGTTTAAAAACCTTTCCCCCGGTCAAACCCGGTTCCAAAAATGTGCCATAGAGTTGATTGCGCCACGGGGGGGGCCCCCAATACCAGACACACACACACACACAAAACACACACAAAGACGGGGACAGACGGGGAGGGGGACACATTTTTGTTATTTATTATAGATTACACATCACCCCCCCCTATTCCCTAACTCATCCCCCATCCCCCCGCCCCCCATTCACTCCCCCAAACCCCACACCCTTTAAACCCATCCCCCCAAACCCTTTAAACCAAACCCATTACCCATCCCCCTACATAAAGGCTTTTTCAATTCTCGAAACCCTACTTTTTTTTTCACAATTCTCGCTAATAGGCTCCCAAAAAAAAAGAAAAAAAAAAATTGTTTGGGGATCATCTCATAAGTGGGCTTTTTGCCCTTCCCGGGTTTCAACCTGATTCCAAAAATTTTTGCCTATGAGGTGTTTGCGCCAGGGGGGGGGAAAACCTATAAAACCACACACACACACACACACACCCCGGGGGACAAACTTTCGCTTTTATTAATATGGGTTTAAATATATATATTTATTTTTTTTATTTTTATATTTATAATTTATAAATATTTTTATATATTAAAAATTTAAAATTTTATAATTACTACCCGCAAAGCCGCCCTCCGGGGGGGCCTTTTTGGCTAGTCCTGCGGAGGGCTTTTGGGTTGGTGGGCCTTCGGCCCCCCAAACACGGACTCTCCAGATACCCCCTTCTAACTTTCCTGAAATCATGGATGTAGAAATTTATGTATTCCCCCCACCCATTCATCACCCTTTAACCCATCACCCCCACCCATTCACTCACCCATTACCATCACCCCCCCACCATTCACTCACTCATTACCCATCACCATACACCCATTCACTCACCCATTACCCATCACCCCCCACCTATTCCTCACCCATCACCAATCACCCCCAACCCATCACCCCCAACCCATCACCCCCGCCCATTCACTCACCCATCACCCCACACCCATTACCCATCACCCCACCCATTCACTCACCCATTCATTACCCATCACCCTACATCAAGGTTTCCTCAATTCTCGCAACCCCACTTTTTTTCACAATTATCGCAAATAGGCTGCTAAAAAAAAAAAAGAAAAAAAGTGATCGGATCATCCATAATTGGGCTTAAAACCTTCCCTGGTCAACCCGGTTCCAAAAATGTGCCATATGAGGTGATTGCGCCACGGGGGGCGGAAACCTATACCAGACACACACACACACACACACACACACAGACAGACAGACAGACACACTTTCGCTTATATTTACCATTACCCATCACCCCCCACCTATTCCCTCACCATCACCCATCACCCCCCCCCATTCACTCCCCCATCACCCCACACCCATCCCCATCACCCCCCCATTCACTCACCCGTTACCCATCCCTACATCAAGGTTTCCTCAATTCTGGAAAACCCCACTTTTTTTTCACAATTTCACTAATAGGCTGCTAAAAAAAAAAAAAAAAAATTGATAGGATCATCTCATAATTCGGTTTAAAACCCTTCCCCGGGTCAACCCGGTCCAAAAATGTGCCATATGAGGTGATTGCGCCACGGGGGCGGAACCTATACCAGACACACAAACACACACACACACACACAGACAGACAGACAGACAGACAGACCATTTTCGCTTATATTTACCATTACCCATCATCCCCCACCTATTCCCTCACCCATCACCCATCACCCCCAACCCATCACCCCCCACCCATTCACTCACCCATCACCCCACACCCATTACCCATCACCCCACCCATTCAGTCACCCATTACCCATCACCCTAAATCAAGGCTTCCTCAATACTCGCAACCCACTTTTGTTTTCACAATTCTCGCTAATAGGTTGCTAAAAAAAAAGAAAAAAAAAAGTGATCGGATCATCTCATAAATGGGCTTATGACCTTCCCCTGGTCAACCTGATTCCAAAAATGTGCCATATGAGGTGTTTGCGCCACGGGGGGCGGAACCTATACCACACACACACACACACACACACACACACACACAGACAGACACACTTTCGCTTATATTATTATAGATAAATATATTTATATATTATAAATATATTTATATATTATAATTTATTCTTTGCAATGGGGGGGCCCATGGCCGCATGCCCCCCCCCACCCCACCTCGGTACGCCACTGAGTGTCATGACATCCGATATTTCCGTTGACCTAGAGTGAGACAATAGGTTGTTAGGCAAATATGTGGGGTAATTTTGCATCATCCCCCCCATCCCCTCCTACAAATTGAAAAATGTTGTGACAAGTCATGGACCGTCGAATGGCTCCATACTTTAATGTGAGTTTGGAAGGTCCATATGGTGCCAAATGTAAGGTGTTGAGCTTAAACGATCTCCGTGAATTGCTTTTTTTTTCCAGTACGCACTTTTTAGACATATGGTACTGTACACATTCCTTGCCATACATCTGTAATGAGGCGGAATCTTCCTTAATAAGATTCGAGAAAGAGCTACCCTCTCACTCACCCGCAAACTAGCGGGCAGGGCTCGCCCTTTTACTGCGACTCACCCAGAAAAACCTCACCCGTCACACTTTCCCGGTTAAACCCACCCTTAACACAGCTCCGGCCAGGGCACAAGGAAACACCAAATTCCTTGTGCCTTACTTTACTAATACAAACCAACAAATGACACTTCTCTCCAAAATCCACAGTACCACAATAACCCATACACGTTCTATAACCACTCCTCTTAGTCTAGCAGCTCGGAGACGTTCCCATGCACCCCCCCTAAAACAAAATTCTGAAAGCATTATAGGCACCTCTAAGATCTCATCTTTCAGAATTTTGATGTTACCAGAGGAAAAAAAATGTCCCACGGGGGTCATAATTAGCAATTTCCAAGATGGCGGCCGCCCGCATCCACCGATGCTTGTCGTCCTATTTCAGTTACTAATCAACCGATTTCAATAATTTTGGTATCGTTATTGTGACTTTTCGGGGTGCTGATATCAATGCCGAGGTTTATGAAACAATTTGATGTCAAGATCACCCGATTCAAGGAAATGTACAGACAATTTTGTAAAAAAAATTGATGTTTTCATTAGTCATACAATATTTATTTCTACAAATCGTCCTATATAACCTCCTGCCGCCTCAGGGAGGCGGGAGGTGCTTATAGGAGTGTTAGATGAAAGTTTAGTGCATGAGGGCAAGGTGATGGTAATGTTTGAGCGAGAAATGACAGAGAGAATGTGGTGGTGACAGGTCGGGCCAGGTCAACACGCACAACACAGCACACGGCAGCTCTCCCTACACATGTGAGTGGAGGCTATCATCAATATGAATGTGTCATAGGGGTGGTACGACAATCTAGGATATTCGCGTGTCCTAGTGATCTCATCCATAAACGACAAATCCAGCCCTTCATAAGTGTAACTTGAGAGCCTGTTTGCCTCTCAGTATAATTGCCTATATTAGTCTGAAGGTGAGGCTGCTATGCTCTCCTGACATCCTTTTCTCTGTCTTAATGTATAATTATGTAGTAATGTACTGATATTAATTTATCTGTATCATAGGTAGTGTTTGAAGACCCAGTGATGTACTTGATTATACAGCATACCCCGCATGTTACTTGTTTATGTAGGTTACTTGTTTGTAAAACTTAAAACTAATTTATCCTGGTAGTCTACTTTTACATTAGATAACTTGAATATATGCATGTGTATGTCCAACTGCATGTCGTGCACCCACCAATGGATGTTTGTTGTACTATTGTTGAGATTATCCCATTCACTGTGTAATAAAGCATTTCCTTCCACACAGCTTATGTTAGGAGAAAGATAAATTGAATCTTCATCTAGGACATTCCTATGGCAGTCTTCTCCTCTAATCCAAAGTCCTAAGACACACAATGACTCAGTCGGTTCAAAATTATCATTAACTGTTTAATGCGGTATAGATGACGAAGAGCTGTGCACAATAATATATGTTTTGATAATTTCCACTGTCCATTAGTCGCTGCTCGACAGAGGTCCTTTCCAATAGAGTAGGTAAGCCGTCTTGTCACACATCTCCACCTCAGGGCCACAGTCGGACAGCACTAGGTTGAGGAATTCCTTGAGCTCCACAGGCAACGCTTCCTCTGCTCGCTTCTCCAACTCATCAGCAGTTGTTGGCCACGGTAGGTCAGCTGATTCCTGGAAAGCCTTCAGGATTACCTGTCGCAAGTACCTAGCAATGTTCTTCAACTGATCCTCTGCCCCTAACTAATAGGCACATGCTATAGCATCAGCTACGGAAATGTCAGCACTATAGACGAACCAGGATGAGAAGCAACCTCGATCCTTAAGAGTAACTTTAGAGAAATAAATTTTGTTCCCAAGTTCCTCATCTTTCTCAAGCCTTGCTTTTAGCTAGGTAGACCTATAGTCAGGATTTGGTGTTCCTTGAGCATCTAGTTCATTGGCGTAGCTGTCACGAAGAACACTAAGGGGCATGACTTGATTGTTATCTATGATCTGTTTTTTTACAAGCTCCTTCACGACACAATGCTGCACTGTGAGCAGCAAGCAGTCTGACGAGCATGCTTCGTGTCAGAGTCAGCTTTGTTCTCTAGCTTCTGCTTGTGATTTTGGTGGTTACTGAAAAAGAGATGATAGCATAATTGTCATGGTAGCGAGTCTCAGCTGCAAATATATCAATACCTTTGACTTTCCGGTACAGAAGAGTCCTTTTCAGTGTTCCTGCCATAACCTCAATTTTTTCCCATCCTGATTCCTTTCTCTTCCAGGTAAGAAAATTGTGAGTAGACCTCTTGGTTTTGCCATCCACCTTGATTTCATTTCTCTCACAATAAATACATTTATTTGGTAGGAACTTTACAAAATTCCCTGCTGCGATCTTTGTTTGTTAAGAGTATGGTACCGCTCTAATGTTGATGGCTTATTTGTTTCAGCAGATGGGGTTTTCAGTCGATCCAGGTGCATTGTGAATCACTGATGGCAGCGTCTGTGGTAACCAGTTTTTTTCCAAATCAAATCCCCCTAAGCTTCCAGGTAACTGATCACATATACGTTGTGAAGAATCCAATGGCTTAGCAAGTCTTCTGTCTCGGATATTTTGCAAATATGACAATTTCTCTGATGGCACACATTTCAAAGAACTGAAAGAAGTAAATGGACTGTCGGCAGGTGTCTTCAGGTTGTGCAGCACACAAGTTTCCGATTTACATTTATTCACGCAGGGTCCAGAAACATCTGGACTTGATCTAAATCTTGTTTTCTTTTTATCCATGCTAACTAGCTTGAAAATCCACCACCATTAGTTTTGAACTAGCATTAGTCTCCTTGAACTAGTTTAAATCATGCAGTATTTACACATCACTGTCACCAAAATCAATCATGCAAAAATTCACTTTGAAAATATCCTGTATGCTCAATGGAAAAAAAGATGCATAAAAATAAATACACAAGCATTAGTGATAGGAAATATCTAATGAAAAATATACACCTTGGTTGAAAATAGAACCCTGCACGACATGCAGTTGGACATACACATGCATATATTCAAGTTATCTAATGTAAAAGTAGACTACCAGGATAAATTAGTTTTAAGTTTTACAAAGAAGTAACCTACATAAACAAGTAACATGCGGGGTATGCTGTATAATCAAGTACATCACTGGGTCTTCAAACACTACCTATGATACAGATAAATTAATATCAGTACATTACTACATAATTATACATTAAGACAGAGAAAAGGATGTCAGGAGAGCATAGCAGCCTCACCTTCAGACTAATATAGGCAATTATACTGAGAGGCAAACAGGCTCTCAAGTTACACTTATGAAGGGCTGGATTTGTCGTTTATGGATGAGATCACTAGGACACGCGTATATCCTAAATGGTCGTACCACCCCTATGACACATTCATATTGGTGATAGCCTCCACTCACATGTGTAGGTAGTAGCTGCCGTGTGCTGTGTTGTGCGTGTTGACCTGGCCCGACCTGTCACCACCACATTCTCTCTGTCATTTCTCGCTCAAACATTACCATCACCTTGCTCTCATGCACTAAACTTTGATCTAACACTCCTATAAACACCTCCCGCCTCCCTGAGGCGGCAGGAGGTTATATAGGACGATTTGTAGAAATAAATATTGTATGGCTAATGAAAACATCAATTTTTTTTACAAAATTGTCTGTACATTTCCTTGAATCGGGTGATCTTGACCTCAAATTATTTCATAAACTACTGCAATGATATCAGCACCCCGAAAAACCACAATAACGATACCTAAATAATTGAAATCGATCGATTAGTAACTGAAATAGGACGACAAGCATCGGTGGATGCGGGAGGCCGCCATCTTGGAAATTGCTAATTATGACCCCCGTGGGACATTTTTTTTCCTCTGGTAACATCAAAATTCTGAAAGATGATATCATAGAGGTGCCTTATTTTTTTAAAAATTTTTTTAAAAAAAACCCCCCCAAAAAAAAAAAAATTTTTTTTTAAAAATTTCCAAATTAAAAAAAAGGGGGGGTTTTTAAAAAAATTTAATTTCCCCCCTTTTAAAAAAAAAAAAAAAAAGGGGGTTTTTAAAAAAATTTTTTAAAAAAAAAAACCCGGGGAAAAAAACCCCCTTAAAAAAAATTTAAAAAAAAAAAAAGGGGGGAAAAAAAAAAAAAAATAAAAAAGGTTTTAAAAACCCCCTTTTTTTGGGGAAAAAAAACCCCCCCTTTTAAAAAAGGGGGGGGGGGGTTTTTTTTTGGGGGCCCCCTTAAAAAACCCCCCCCTTTTGTTTTTTCCCCCCCCAACCAAAACCCCCTTTTTTCCCCCTTTTCCCCCCCCCCCCCTTTTAAAAATTTTTAAAATTTTAAAAAAATTTCCCCCCAAAAATTTTTTTAAAAAAAAATTTTTTTTTTTAAAAAGGGAAAAAAATTTTTTTTAAAAAAAATTTTTAAAAAAAAAAAATTTTTTAAAAAAATTTTTAAAATTTTTATTAAAAAAAAAAAAGGGTTAAAAAAAAAAATTTTGGAAATTTTTTTTTTAAAAAAATTTTTTTCCCCCCCCCAAAAAAAAAAAACCCCGGGGTTTTTTTTTTTTTTAAAGGGGGAAAAAACCCCCCCAAAAAAAATTTTTTTTTTGGGGGGGTTTTTTTGGGGGGGGTTTTTAAAAAAGGTTTTTTTGGTTTTTTTTTTTTGGGGGGGGTTTTTTTTTTGGGGGGTTTTTTTAAAAGGGGGGAAAAAGGGGTTTTTTTTTTTTTTGGGGTTTTTTTAAAAGGGGGGCCCCCGGGGGGGGGTTTTTTTTTGGGGGGAATAAAAAAAATTTTTTCCCCTTTAAGGGGGGGGTTTTTTGGCCCCAAAAATTTTTTTTGGGGGGAAAAAAAACTTCCCCAAAATTTTTAAAAAAAATTTTTTAAAAAAAAAAACCCCAAAAAAAAAAAAATTTTTTTTTTTAAAAAAAATTTTTTTTTAAAAAGGGGGGGGGAGGAAAACCCCCCCCTTTTTTTAAAAAAAAAGGGGGGGGGTAAAAAAATTTTTTTTTCCCTTTTTTTGGGGGGGGGGGGGGGGCCCCCCCCCGGGGGTTTAAAAAATTTTTTAAAATTTTTTTTTTAAAAATTTTTTTTTTAAATATAAAAAAAAAAATTTTTTAAATATAAAAAAAAAAAATTTTTTTTTTTTTAAAAATTTTTTTCCCCCCCCCCCCGGGGGGGGGTTTTTTTGGGGGGGGGGGGCCCCCCCCCCACCCCGGGGGGGGGGGGTTTTAAAAACCCCCCCCCTTTCCTTTTTCCCCAAACCCCCCCCCAAAAAAAACCCCCCCCCCCCACCCCCATTAACCCCCCCCCCCTTCCCCCCCCCTCCCCCCCAAACCCCCCCCCCCTTTTCCCCCCCCATTTCCCCCCCCCACCCTTTTCCCCCCCCCCAAAAAACCCCCCCAACCCATCACCCCCCCCCCCCTCCCCCAAACCCCCCCCCCCCCCCCCCCCCCTTACCCCCCCCCAAACCCCCCCCAAAACCCCCCCCCCAAACACCCCCCCCCCTTTCCCCCCCCCTTCCCCCCCCCCCCCCCCAAAAAACCACCCAATTCCCCCCCCCCCCCCCCCCCCAAACCCCCCCAAAACCCCCCAAACCCCCCCCCCTTTCCCCCCCCCCCCCCCCCCACCCCCCCCCCCAAACCCCCCCAAAATTTTTCCCCCCCCCCCCCTTTTCCCCCCCCCCCCAAAAAAACCCCCCCCCCCCCCCCAAACCAAACCCCCCCCCCCCTTTCCCCCCTTACCCATCCCCCCCCCCCACTCACCCTTTAAACCCCCCCCCCCCCTTTCCCCCACCCCCCCCCCCCCCACCCCCACCCACCCCCCCCCCACCCCCCCCCCCTTACCCTTTACCCCCCCCCCCTTCCCCCCTTTCCCCCCCCCCCCCTTTTCCCCCCCCCCCCCCCCCCAAACCCAAACCCCCCCCCACCCCCCCCCCCCCCCATTCCCCCCCCCCCAAACCCCCCCCCCCCCCCCCCCCCCCCCAAAACCCCCCCCCCCCCCCTTTTTTCCCCCCCCAACCCCCCCCCCCCCCCCATTCACCCCCCCCCCCCCAAAACCCTTCCTTCCCCCCAAACCCTTTTCCCCCCACTACCCCCCCCCAAAACCTTTTCCCCCCCCCCCCCCCCCCCAAAACCCCCCCCTTTTTCCCCCCCACCCCCCCCCCCCCCTTTACCCACCCCCCCAAATTCCCAAAAACCCCCCTTTTTTTTTTTTTTTTCCCCAAAAAAAAAAAAAAAAAAAAAAAAAAAAAAGGGGAAAAAATTTTTAACCCCCCGGGGAAAAAAAAAAATTTTTTTGGGGGGGGGGGGAAAACCCCCAAAAAAACCCCCCCAAAAAAAAAAAGGGGAACAGAAAAAAAAAAAGGGGGAAAATTTTTTTTTTTTTTTAAAAAATTTTTTTTATATATTTAAAAAAATTTTTAAAAAATTTTTTAAAAAAATTTTTTTTTTTAAAATTTTTTTTTTAAAATTATTTTATTTTTTTAAAATTAAAATTTTTTTTTTAAAATAAATTTTTTTAAAAAAATTTTTTTTAAAATTAAAATTTTATAAATATATTTATATTTTAAAAAAAAATTTTATAAAAAAAAAAAATTTTTTTTTTAAAAAAATTTATTTTTTTTTAAAAAATTTATTTTTTAAAAAAAAAAATTTTTTTTAAAATATTTTATATTTTAAAATATTTTTTAAAAAAAAAAAATTTTTTTAAAACCCCAAAACCCCCCCCGGGGTTTTTGGGGGCCCCCGGGGGGTTTATTGGGGGGTTTTCCCCCCCCCCCGGGGGGGGGGGGGGGGCCCCCCCCCCCCTTTTTAAAACCCCCCCAAAAATTTTAAAAATTTAAATTAAAATTTTCCCCCCCCCTTCCCCCCCCCCAAAATTTCCCCCCCCCCCCCCCCTTTTCCCCCCCCCCCCCCCCCCTTTTCCCCACCCCCCCCTTTTCCCCCCCCCCAATAAACCCCCCCCCCAACCCCCCCCCCCCCCTTTCCCCCCCCCCCCCAAACCCCCCCACCCCCCAAAAAAACCCCCCCCCCCAAACCCCTTTTTTTTAAAAATTTTTTTTGGTTTTTTAAAAAAAAAAAAAAAAAAAATTTAAAATTTTTAAAAAAAAACCCCCGGAAAAAAATTTAAAATTTTTTTTTGGGGGGGGGGGCCCCCCCCCCAAAAAACCCCCCCCCCCCCCAAAAAACACACACACACCCCCCCCAGACAGACAGAAAAAAATTTTTTTTTTTTTCCCCCCCCCCAACCCCCCCCCCCCCCCCCCCCCCCCCCCCCCCCCACCCAAAACCCCCAAAACCCAAACCCCCAACCCCCCCTTTTTCCCCAAAAATTTTCCCTTTGGCCCCCAAAAATTTGGGTTTTTTTTCCCCCCCCGGGGGGGGGGGGGGGGGGGCCCCCCCCCCCCCCTTTTTTTAAAATAAAAATTTTTTTTTTAAAATTATTTAAAAAATTTTTATAAAAAATTTATATATATATATTAAAAATTTTATATATATATATATTTTTTTTTAAAAAAACCCCCCCCCCGGGGGGGTTTTTTTTCCCCCCGGGGGGTTTTGGGGGGGTTTCCCCCCCCCCCTTTTTTTTTTTTGGGGGCCTTGGTTAAAAAAAACCCCCGGGCCCCCTTTTTTTAAAAAAAAAAAAATTTTTCCCCCCCCCTTTCCCCCCTTCCCATCACCCCCCCCCTTTCCCCCCTTCCCCCACCCCCCCCCCCCCCCCTTACCCCCCCCCCTTTCCCCTTTCCCCCCTTCCCCCCCCCCCCCCCCCAAACCCCCCCCCCAAAACCCCCCCAAATTCCCCCCACCCCCCCCCCAAACCCAAACCCCCCCAAACCCCCCCCCCCCCCCCACCCCAACCCTTTACCCCCCACCCCCCCCCTTCCCCCCCAAACCCCCCCCCCCAAAAAAATTTTCCCCTTTTTAAAAACCCCCCCCCCCCCCCCCCCCCCCCAAAACCCCCCCACCCCCCCCCCCCCAAACCCCCCCCCCCCCCCCAAAAACCCCCCCAACCCCCCCCCCCCCCCCCCCCCCCCCCCCCCCCCCCCCCCCCTTTCCCAAACCCCCAAAAACCCTTCCCCCCCCTTCCCCCCCCCCCCCTTTCCCTTTCCCCCAAAAAACCCCTCACCCCCCCCCCCCCCCCCAAAAAACCCCCCCAAACCCCATTCACTCCCCCCTTCCCCCCCCCCCCCCCAAACCCCCCCCCCCCCAAACCCCCCCCCCACCCATTCACCCAAACCCCCCCCCCCCCCCCCCTTTCCCCCACCCCCCCCCCCCAAAACCCCCACCCCCCCCCCTTTCCCCCCCCCCCCCCAAAAAACCCCCCCCCTTTCCACCCCCCCCCCCCCCCCCCCCAAAAAACCCCCCAAAACCCCCCCCCCCCCCCCCCCCCCCCCCCCCCCCTTTCCCCCCAAACCCTTTCCCCCCCCAACCCACCACCCCCCAACCCTTTCCCCCCCCCCAACCCCCCCCCCCCCCCCCCCCCCCCCCACCCCCTCCCCCCCCCCCCCTTTTTTTTAAAACCCC
Source organism: Chionoecetes opilio (assembly GCA_016584305.1). Classification (NCBI taxonomy): domain Eukaryota; kingdom Metazoa; phylum Arthropoda; class Malacostraca; order Decapoda; family Majidae; genus Chionoecetes; species Chionoecetes opilio. The sequence goes on from JACEEZ010003022.1 coordinate 14,159, forward strand.
CTTTTTCCCCCCCCCCCCCCAAAAAACCCACCCCCACCCCCCCCCCCCCCCCACCCATTAAACCAAACCCCCCCCAAAAAAGGAAAATTTCCCAACCCCCCCTTTTTTAAAAACCCCCCAAAAAAAAAAAAAAAAAAAAAAAATTTTTTTCCTTTTTTTTTTTCCCCCCCAAAAATGTGCCATATGAGGTGTTTGCGCCACGGGGGCGGAACCTATACCACACACACACACAGACAGACAGACAGACAGACAGACAGACAGACAGACAGACAGACACACTTTCGCTTATATTATTATAGATATATTTATATATTATATATATATATATATATTATAAATATATTTATATATTATAAATATATTTATATATTATAAATATATTTATATATTATAAATATATTTATATATTATAAATATATTTATATATTATAAATATATTTATATATTATAAATATATTTTATATTATAAATATATTTATATATTATAAATATATTTATATATTATAAATATATTTATATATTATAAATATATTTATATATTATAAATATATTTATATATTATAAATATATTTATATATTATAAATATATTTATATATTATAAATATATTTATATATTATAAATATATTTATATACTAGCCGCAAAGCCGCCCTCCGGGCGGACTCTTTGGCTAGCTCCTGCGGAGGGCTATTAGTGGTGGGCCTTTGGCCCACCACCTGTGTTTGGTGGGCCTTCGGCCCACCAAACACGGACTCTCCAGATAGCCACTTCTAACTTTCCTGAAATCACGGATGTAGAAATGTATGTATTCCCCCCACCCATTCACTCACCCATTACCCATCACCCCCCACCCATTCACTCACCCATTACCCATCACCTCCCACCCATTCACTCACCCATTACCCATCACCCCCCACCTATTCCCTCACCCATCACCCATCATCCCCAACCCATCAATCACCCCCCACCCATTCACTCACCCATCACCCCACACCCATTACCCATCACCCCACCCATTCACTCACCCATTACCCATCACCCTACATCAAGGTTTCCTCAATTCTCGCAACCCACTTTTTTTTCACAATTATCGCTAATAGGCTGCTAAAAAAAAAAAAAAAGTGATCGGATCATCTCATAAAAGGGCTTAAAACCTTCCCCTGGTCAACCCGGGTTTTCCAAAAATGTTTCATATGAGGTGATTGCGCCACAGGGGGCGGAACCTATACCAGACAACACACACACACACACACACACACACACACACACACAGACAGACAGACAGACAGACACACTTTCGCTTATTTTTTACCATTACCCATCACTCCCCACCTATTCCCTCACCCATCACCCATCACCCCCAACCCATCACCCCCCACCCATTCATCACCCATCACCCCACACCCATTACCAATCACCCCACCCATTCACTCACCCATTACCCATCACCCTACATCAAGGTTTCCTCAATTCTCGCAACCCACTTTTTTTTTTCACAATTATCGCTAATAGGCTGCTAAAAAAAAAAAAAAAAAAAAGTGATCGAATCATCTCATAAGTGGGTTTATGACCTTCCCCTGGTCAACCCGGTTCCAAAAATGTGCCATATGAGGTGATTGCGCCAGGGGGGGGCGGAACCTATACCACACACACACACACACAGACAGACAGACATACAGACAGACAGACAGACAGACAGACAGACACACTTTCGCTTAATTATATATATATAATATATATTATATTTTATAT
>JACEEZ010003023.1:0-47143 GCA_016584305.1 Chionoecetes opilio
TCAAGGAGCGGTTGCCCTTGCTACCCCCGCCAAGGGGGAAAAGTGTCACTGCCACCCCGTCAAGGGAATGGCGCCAAGCCCCCCCGCCAAAGAGAATGGCCCAATGCCCCCCCGTAAAGGAGAAGGGGCCCCAAATGCCCCCCCCGAAAGGGAGAATGGCGCCAATGCCCCCCCCGTCAAGGGGGAATGGCCAATGCCCCCCCGTCAGGGAGAAGGCGCCAATGCCACCCCTGTCAAGGAGAATGGCGCCAATGCCGCCCCCGTCCAGGAGAATGGCGCCAATGCCACCCCCGTCAAGGAGAATGGCGCCAATGCCACCCCCGTCAAGGAGAATGGCGCCAATGCCGCCCCAGTTAAGGAGAATGGCGCCAATGCCACCCCCGTCCAGGAGAATGGCGCCAATGCCACCCCCGTCAAGGAGAATGGCGCCAAATCCCCGCCCCCGTGGGGAGAAGGCACCAATGCCACCCCCGCAAGGGAAGGGCCCCAAATCCCGCCCCGTCCGGGGAAAATGGCGCCAATCCCGCCCCGTCAAGGAGAATGGCACCCAATGCCACCCCCGTCAAGGAGAATGGCGCCAATGCCGCCCCCGTCAAGGAGAATGGCGCAGCTGGCATCCCTATTGAGCAAGATGCCATTGGCGCTACCTGCGTCAGTGTTGGCGGCACTGCAAACAGCATCGTGGGCCCAGGCAAGCTCAGGTCGAAGAGTCGAACGAAACCAAACCGCAAGTTCCCCGCGGCCCCCTATCCCGTGCAGCCCCCATGCCAAGCGCCCCGTTTTCCTGCTGGTGTGGGAGAGAACCAGAAAGCACCTGATGGGCCTGTGCCGGTCCGCCACCCGGGCAACCCGTATGCGTTTTTGTTTTGTAATTTTGGTGAGGTGTTCCGCACGGAGGGGAATTGGCCTACGGTCCATCGTGTGTCACGGAGGCTAAGGTTTAGGTTGGATCATATCGAGACTGAGGATGGCAACACACCCTGGTCGTCCTCCGCTGCCCAAACAACCAGGAGGCAAGGTGTCTACGAGAGGAGCTTCAGCAAGGTAACGCTGGTCCCCACTCAGGTGGGGTTTTTGTTTCCCGGGCGGCGGCGCGGATAGAGTGTCGGGCCCACGGAAGGGGGGGAAAAATTTCATACGACAACCACCTACACCAGATAACCAGAAGGACGGAGGAGGTGCTTGCCAGGCACTACGACAAGATGGCAGAGGTAGAGGAGCAGCTGGAGGTGCTGCAACAGGGTAGGAGGAACCTGTCGTTGGAGGAGTTCGCCGAGCGCCAAAAATCTCGCCGAGCCTTGGAAGATCGCCCCGGGGTTTTGCCCTGCGAAGAATGAGTTCCGCAAACAGGAAGAGCCCTCCAACAGCTGCAAGACGCCAAGAACACATTGAACTTTGAGGACGTGACCATAGAGCTGAGGAAGAGTATGGCCACCGAATGTTCCAGGCTGTCCAATGCTTTCCCGATCTATGCGAGGCGGACGGAATTTTTACCCCCGTCAAGAAAACCCAAAAGTGTGTGTTCATGGCGGGGACAGGGTCAGGAAAAGAGATCAGAGGCCCCATTTTCTTCTTGCAGGAGGGCGTGGCAGCGGGGGGGGCAGGGGGCGGCACTCAGCCGCGGAAGATTGCCGCCACCAGCCTGGCGACGCACGTGGCCATGGAGATGGGTTCAGAGGTAGGCCGCCTGGTGGGCTACAAGGTGGGCATGCAGGCCAGGAAGACGGACAGCACCAGGATACTGTACATGACCGACCACGTGCTGCTCAACGAGTGCTTGCAGGACAACGCGCTGGCACGCTACTCTTGCATCATCATCGCGAGGGACAAAACGCAGCTAAAAACCGGACCTACAAATGGGGAGCTGCGGAAAATGCCTAAAGCTGGGCCCTGAACTCCGCCTCGTTATCACTTCTGCTACCATAAAACCCGACGTGTTTGTTCGCTACTTCGGCAGGTGTCCGGTGGTAAACGTGTCCGGACGCATGTTCCCCGTGGAGGTGGAGTGGCAAGAAGCCCAGGCCGGCGTCGACACCTTTGAAAACTACCAGGAGGCTGCAGTTCGCAAGGCGGTGGATGTGCATCTCAACGAGGGGGAGGGCGACGTATTGGTATTCCTCACCTCGCCGGCCGATACGGAGCGCTGCTGCCAGATGTTCCGCAACCGGCTTGACGGCCATCCAGAGGACTACGTGGTTCAGCAGCTGCACGGGCGACTGCAAAGTCACGAGCAGCAACAGGTGTTCCTGGCGCCGCCTGAAGGTCGGCGCAAAGTAGTCTTCGCCACCAACAGCGCCGAGACCTCCGTCACCATCCCTGGCGTGAAGTTCGTCATCGATACTGGTCTTGTCAAGGAAATGAAGTATGACCCCGTGCGGCGCATCAACAACCTCGCCCTCACGCTGGTGTCGCAGAGCTCAGCACGCCAGCGGCAAGGTCGCGCAGGCCGTCTCGGTCCCGGTAAGTGTTTCCGCCTTTACACTGAGCAAGAATACGACAACATGGCGCCTGACGCGTTGCCGGAGATCCTCAAGGTGCACGTGGGCCACGCCATGCTCAAGCTGCTGGAGCTGGGTGTTGACCCCATGCAATTTGAGTACATCGAATCGCCGTCATCGGAGTCCCTAGAGGTGTATGCCCTCCTAAAAGGATGGGGGGTGGGCTAAAGGGGGTTATCACCGATCGGGGGGAGATGGGCCGCCAAAACCCCTTTCGACCCCCCTAGGCGTGCTGGTGCACGACCCCGGGTGAGAGCCGGGGCGGGCGGGGCCCACGTTGTGGGGCTTCATGGATGCGGCCCTTTGTTCTCCCGGGGGCGGTTCTACAATGGAGAAGGAGGGGCGGACAAGAAAAAGGTTTTCCCTTTTGTCACAGGGCGGAGACCAGTGATGTCCTGAATGGTTCCGTTGGTACCTGGTGGGGGAGAAAAAACCAGGGCCCCGGTCCCTCAAACACCCCATCAACGGAAAAAAAGACCAGCGTGCTGTCCGGGGAAACCACCCGCAAGGGGGGCAAAAAACTAGAAAGGAGCTGCACGCAAACATCCCCTTCAAGTTCGGCGAGCCCACGCCGTGGACGCCACCCTTGCAAGGTGCTGTTCCGTGCCTTGAAACCCAAACCCCTGAGCACTCCCTGGGCCACCCAAGGCTGGCTATCCCCCGGTCTTCAAGGAGCAGCGGTGGACCTACACCCCCTGGCCCTGCCCCCCGGGGCCCGCCAGCCGGAGTGGCTGGTGTTTAAAACAAGTGATGGCCCCCTCAAGGGATTTTGTATGCAGATTACCCCCGGGGAGGAGACCCGGGGTGGTGCGGGGCGGTGAGGACGGTGGTGCCCCTGGACCTGGAGGCCCCAAAGAGGAAGCGGTGGTTTGTAGCGTGTGCCGAGGCGGTGGGGCCAAGCTGTTTCGTGAGGGGGTGGGGCCCGCGGTACTCCCTCCCCCGGACGCGGGAGGAGAAGTGGCCCCCCATCACAAGGGGTGCGGGGGAATTGGGAAGCCGAGGGGGGAAAAAGGCAAAACTGCGAGTGCTGTCGTTCCGCAGCAGTCGTCGCCCTCGCCAACAGTTCACTGACGTGTGCCGCCGCGCGGGCGAATTTCAAGGCCGGGGAGAGCGAGGACCCCGTGGGAGGGAATCGGAGCACGGCGGCGGGTGAGGGGGTGGTGGCGTGGGGGGTGAAAAATACCTCCTTATGCAGGGGAATAACGCCCGTGTGGTAGCGCCGTCTGACCCCTGATGGCCTTTCTGGGGGAAGTGGTGATGGCTTTTGGGAAGACAGGGAGCATCAAGGGGCTCAATTTACCCCAAGAACAAGTCAACGCTGTGGGGCAAGGTGGTGTTTGAACAGCGCCAGGCAGCGGTCGCCGCGGTGCAGGAGAGCTACGACAAGCAGGCAAGGGAGAAGCATCGCCAGGCACAGCAGAAGGATGAAGGTGGTCTGAAAGGAGGAGGGGGGGAGGAGGAGGGCCGTTCATCGAGAAAAGAAAAAATGCGTGTCCGACCTAACGTGCGTGCAGGGGGGCGCCCGACGCCCCTTTCCCCGAAAAAGATCCGTGGTGCCAAACGGCCGTCCAAAGGGTTTCGGCATGTGTCCTTGTCAACAAGGGGACACATGCAGGCCCAGAGGCAGTGTTTCAAAAGTGGGATATCCGTGGGCGGTTCCCATGCCAGAGTCAACGCAGCCAAAAAAGAGCCACAGAGTCTCTACATTAGTAACTTCGGCCCGCGAGTAACAGAGGATGAGCTGCGCGCCGCCTTCGCAGAAAAACTGAACCTCCACCCGGTGCGTGATTTGACCAAGGTAGTGGTGGTGAGGATGCCAAGGAGTCTGGATCCCGAGCACCACCTCACCTGCGAGAGGCGCCTCAGAAGCAGAATCGAGGAGTTCGCACCACGTGGAACCTTCCACCTGGAGGTGCGAGAGCCACGCAGTGACCGGGACGTCAATTTTGTGGGATTCTGCAACTTTAACAGCCCCGAGAATGGCCACGCCCCCCTGGTCGCCTCGAAAAACAACTTTTGCATCACCGAGGGAGCCGTGGTGACCATGAAGCCAAACATCCGCAGCTCCCTCTTCGTACACGCTGACGTGTACGCGCAGTGCGGGTCGCAGGTGGAGGCGTTGGTGCAGGAGTTGGAAAGGGAGCAGGTGCGTCTCGCCATCAAGAAGCTGAAAAATAACAACGTGATCGTGGAGCTGCACAGTAACAGCATGGCGGAACTGGCTCATGTTCGCGCCCGCCTGCAGAAGATGGTGACTGGGACTGGTTTTAGGTGGGAACAGTCCCCCCTCTGTCACTCTTTTCTCGCGCGAGGGCAAGAGAATCCTGATGGAGGTAATGGACCGCACACACACGCTGGTGCTCACAGACACCCGCTTAAGGACGGTGTCCATCCACGGAGCGACGCAGCAGAGAGAGGCAGCGCGCCAACAGATCATGGAGCACCTGCGGCTGCTGTCTGACCACTGCGAGAATATGCAGCTGCGGGACGGCGGACGTCCCCCCGGGGCCCATGAAGGCACTCTGGTGAAGTATGGCGCCCACCCGGAAGGGTGCAGATCTCGGCAGGAGGGGGGGTCACCCTCAACTGCGATACCAAAAGCCCGGGACTGTGCGGGGCCCCACAGCCGTGGAGGAGGCCCGAGGGACGGGAGGTATGGCGGCAAACCTGCCCCCAAGAGATGCAGACCAATCCCAGGAGCAGCTGGAGGCCCGGCGTGCTTGTGCCCGGGTGGCCCAGGGGGCTGTGCCGTTGGAGTGGCGGACACGCCCACGCCCGGGGTGTCTGGCCAGCAGGTGAACACAGCCCCCCCCCCAGCAGGGCCTTCCCCTGGAGTGTGCCCAAAAGGGTTGCAGCGGCCCCCTAGCATGGCGGGATTTCCTCAACTTGTCGCGCAGGGGCCACCTCACCCTGGCACACCTGGTGCAGGCCGCCGTGGCCGCACACGTGCAGGCCCACCAGCCTGCCCTCCACTACTGCATCACGCCAGACTGCCCCGCCGTGTACCGCACCACCAAGGAGGGCGCCCTCTTCGTGTGCTCGGAGTGCGAGGCAAGGGCGTGCACGGCCTGCCACGTGCAGTACCACGAGGGCCTGACGTGCGCCATGTACCTCAGCGCTGAGGAGGATGTGGGCCTGAGCGCCTGGATGAGGCAGAACACGGGGCGCAGGAAGGCGTGTCCCAGCTGCACCACGCCCATCGAGAAGGTGGAAGGCTGCGACAAGGTGTCCTGCCTGGCCTGCAAGAAGGTGCTGTGCTGGAAGTGCCTGGCAGTCTTCCGCACCGCGGACGAGTGTTACGCCCACCTGAAAGGGACGCAGGAGGGCTACGGACCCCCGGGGGTTTTAAATTAAAAGTAATTTTCGAACGGCATCAGGGTTTGAAATAACGATAATTTTTTCGTAACGGCATCCAGGGTCGTGAACTTAACGACAATTATCGTAACGGCATCCAGGGTCGTGAACTTAACGATAATTATCGTAACGGCATCCAGGGTCGTGAACTTAACGATAATTATCGTAACGGCATCCAGGGTCGTGAACTTAACGACAATTATCGTAACGGCATCCAGGGTCGTGAACTTAACGATAATTATCGTATTTGTACGATAATTTGACTTTGTACGATGTACGATGCATTAGGGTTGTCCATAAAATAAAATGTCTTTGAAAACCTTGCCTAGTGAAGTTTTTCCCATTATTCTATCCATATTAGTCTAAAAAAAAAAAATACATAAATGATTTTTTTTTTTCTACAATAAAAATTAACGTTAAACGGTTTATCGATAACTCCGTTACATTTTTAAATAATTATATTAACGGTTATCGAAGTTTAATTTTTTGGGTAAGGATTTAAAAGGGGTTTTAAAGAAGTTTTTGATTAACGGCGCCCACCACTGCAAAAATTGGCTAGGGGCAAGGGTTTCTAAAAAGGGCATTTTCGATAAAAAACAGCTTTCATTCACTAAAAACTAAGGAACCAAATTACAAAGGAAATTCGCTTTTGGCCTAGGGGTTAAGATCCTATTTTCAGCCCAAAACCGTACATATTGTAGTGAAAGCCCATTATATTGTGTCTTGACAAAATTTCAACGTAAGAGACAGTTTCATGTATGGGGACAGTGAAGGTAGGTAAAAGGGCTTTAAAATCAGAACACGGGACATCTCGTTTTGGAATGCCCCTTTATTTTTAGTATTATTGTTTGAACAATGACGTAAGGAGACAGTGTTCATGTTGGGTACAGGATATGGTGCGGGGGGATTGTAAGTAAGGAAATGAGGCGGTAAAAAGGAAGGCTTAAAGGGAAGTAAGCTATTTTTTTTACGAGGCGAAAATTTTTAACACAAGGGGTCTGCTTAAAAGTTGCCATGACCTAATAATATGGTTTACTATGATAAAAAAACAGTGTTTTCATTATTTATCCAAGTGTTAATTTTCCGCATTTTAAAAACACATTTCCACAGGAGTACTATCTATAAGTAAAATTTTGTCAAGAAACCAATCATGCAAAAAAAAGAATGAAAAAAAAATAGATAGTTCCTTCATTTTTTTTTTTTCTATTTTTATACAGCTTTCCCCTAGTTTCCCAAATACTACACACCCACAAAAAGATACATTTTAAAAACCCGAATACAACAAAAAGGAAGAAAGAGAGAAAGAAGACGCAGCAAAGTCAAAATAAGGACATTTAGGGGAGAGAAAATGTTTTCGCTAATATTAAAAAAAAAAAATAAAGTAAGGCAGCAAAAAAAACTAACTGTAAAGGAAGGTTTGGTGAAGAGAGAGAGCATTATGACAGTTTTAAAAGGTATTTTTATGCTTGACAAGACAAGACTCCCTTCTCTTTTTCCCCCCCCTTTTTTTTCCCCCTTTTTCCTCCTCTCTCTTCCCCTCTCTCCTCCCTTCTCTATAGGTCGCAATTTACCATTCATTACCATATTTATTTATGTTACATAATTACACACAACACACAACACAACAATGACAAAGATACACACGGGACTGGATTATATTTGAGTATAGCTTAGTTTATGATTTACAGCAGACAGGCATACACACAGCCCGATGACTGATAGGGGTGTAAAATAAACCAATTTTTTTGAAGATAGATAGAAAAAAGGAAAACGGAAAAGACCTAAGAAAAAAGGGGTTTCCCCGGTGTTTTCCTTTCAAGGGCATTTTTACAGAACCAGGCCATCAGTAAAATTTAAAAAAGCAATGAACTTATCTTTTTAATGGGTTTTAGCTGATTGTGGTTTTCAGGGAATTTAAGAACACTTCTTGACAAACATCACAAAAAATTTTAAGGATCTATGTCAAAAAACCGCGCCCAAAAAAGGGGCGAATGTTGGACGGAAAATTGGGGCTCATTTTTTTTATTTTAATATTGGGAAGCCATTTTACGCTTTATAAAAAAAATTATTATTTACCACAATTAAAAAAGGTTAATATGTTATAAAAAACGCGTTTAAAAGTAATAAGTAGTATAATTTATTAAATTTAGCGCCCCACTCGTTTGTTACATAATTTTCCCCACAATGTCCACTCCGACACATGGTTTTTTATCTTTCCAGAATATATGAAAGTCTATTGTTTTTTATGATATACAAGACACTATAAGGGACTATATAAGGGGGAAAATTTAAATTACATATTACTCTTTAACCAGACGACTATTCGACGCATCCCCAAAAAACCTTCCCTCCCAAAATGTCCACTCCGACAATTTATTGTTTTATATTTTATAATTTTACATATCCATAATGTTGAACATATAAATACCCTTGCTTTTAATATGGAAACAGGCATGTTTTTAAAACATGTTAAAAAAAAAAAAAAAAAAAAAATAACCAATTTCACATTAATTGGCCCAAATGATGTCACTTGATGTCCCCCCGACACTTTCTTGTAGAACTAAATGGCACCCCTCTTTTTTATTGTGTTCTCTTTTCTCTTCTTTATGGGGTGGCAACTAAGGGGGGCTTTTTTTTACCCCCTTTTTGTTGTGCCCTTGGCCCGTTCCCTTTTTATGTTAAAAAAAAAAAAAAAAAAAAAAAAAAAAAAGGTATTTGGCTCATATCCTTAACATTTTTTTTTTATGCGTTTTATACAATTCTATAATGCGTTCTTTACAATATACAATTGATTCTTCAATATTCACTGGAACCAAAGTGATAAAACACAATCTAAATTTTTGTGCTGGGAGACAATGATGGCCCAGGTTACTGTGAAAATGCCCAGGCCAAACATTTGGCTAAAAAGGCCAATTTTAAGGCCAAACCCATATTTTGCCAATATCACTGCAATCAATCAATACAATTTGAAGATTTTCAATATATACAATTTTCAATGGAAGACCGGTTTTGTAACCGACGTCTCTTCGTAATTAGAGAGAACTGAAACTGGAGAAATGCCAGTGGTCGCTGGCAGTTTTAACTCAAAGGTTGGTCTACTGTGTTTTGGCTCCGCGACTAATATTTTTCATAAATTTAAATTTTCGCGAAAACATGATGCACCGCATCTGAATACCAAAAAAATATAGTTCTTCTGTTTTTCTACTAATTATATGGATGCATTCATTCCCGATGGAACTTTCTATAATAGCAATTTAATGCAAATTACTCGCCTCGAGTAGCAAAGTTTAATATATTTTTTACATGTATATTGTGGCATGTAAAATTTGGGTGATGTTCACACTGTTTCTAAGACAGTATGCTGCGTTCTGGCAAACGCTTTGTCAAAATACAATAAGCAATGCCTTGGAAAAACGAAGAAAAAAGGGAATGCCAAAATCGGCTGTTGCTGCGACAATGTAGGTTTAATTGTGGAGGCGACACGCCGCGGCGGGGAGTGGTGGGCGGGGGAGATTGTGGCGGGGCGATTGAATCAAAACATTGCTACTTCACGCGTCGACTCATTGCACTTCCAGGCTTTCATCTGATTGATAACAATAATAACAGGAAAATATGACTGCCTAGGTATAGATAACTTCTAAACATACGTTATTTACTAATAATATCATAGAGTAACATTTTTCCTCGCCTCCTCAACTATAACCTACTTGGTTTTTTGGTTAAATGCATGTTTTACAGACTCAGGTTCTATACAATATACATATAGAAGAAAATCGTTCTTAAAATTATACTTTTGTGTTTTAAGTTTCAGTGGAATAAGCCCATATTTTCTTTCAAGTTGACCAACTTTTCACCAAATTGTGAGTTAAAAAATGCCAGGACCACTTTGGGATTTCGGAGTTGCAGTTCTCTCTAATACGCACTCCAGACGTGTCTGGGACGAAGTTTTCCCTCAATATAAAGCATACTGTATAGTTTAGGTATGCTAGTTTCACTATTATTTTGGGGGAAATACAAAAAAAGTTCAAATGTGATACATTACAGATTTCTCGTAACGACCTTAAAGCCAATGCTTTGATAAAAATTAAAGGAATGTCAGTAAAACGGGGTCGAATAATACACGTCGCTGGACCAAGAACGAAGACTAACGCGGCCGTCGGCATCCTCTTCTCTCTCTCATTTTAACCAATTTGCACAATTGAACAATATAATGTTCATATATATATATATATATATATATATAATATATATATACGATATATATATATTATATATATATATAGATATATTACGAGAGAGATATAATATATAGACCAAAAAAGGACAAATTGAGGTTGGCCTCAAGGAAATAAAAGTGGAGGCCCAACCTCTCTCAAAAAGGCCAGATTGGCCTGGTCAAGGCCCAAACCATGGCAAACCCTGTAAGATATAGATAAGGATTGAAAAAATAAAATAAAAATAAAGCAATAGTTAAAAACAGTCACTCTAAAAACACATATCAATACAAAAACCCATGTGAAATAAAAACACGTCACCACAAACCACACATTTATCACTTTATCAAGTCATTTCAGCAATCCGGCAGATTAAAAGAGAGATAGAGAGGGGAGGGAGAGAGAGGGAGAGGCTAGGATGAGGCAATACAGTCCAGTCTCGTCTCATACTGTACTGAACAAGGACCGCCACGTCCCACACACCACACCCATTTGCTGCCGCTCGGAGTCACAGCCGCCCAGTAACACGGATACACCCCAGCTGAAGAAGGAGAAACAGTGCCATTAATCTAGTTTCCCCCACGCCCCTTGAGGATATCAAAAACGCCATACGCTACCTACACCGCATTAAGCCCTTCTTCTAAGTGGTGTTGTGAGTACCTGACCACCGGGAGTGTGGCATTCAAGTGTGTGTTTTAAGTGTATTGGTTGTTGAGCTTGCATGCCGTGTGGTGGTCGCTGCCAGACTAGGAATAAGTTGTCCAATCTGGGCTGGGCATGGAAAAGTTATCTTGCTCGTGTGCGTGTTGTTGATGTAGGTTATAGTGCTTTAAGTGCTTCGGCCCGCTTCTTTTCATTATCTTATTCAGTTATGGTAGGTCGTGGCAGGCTGTAGGAGAGGCAGGGTCGTTGTTGTGACTTGTGAAGGAAGACGGGTGGCAGGCCAGGGAGGCAGAAGGCTGGCGACAAGGGTGGGTGGGAGGGAAGGTCGCGTTGCCACTTACTCTTTATTTCATTGTTTTTCTCGCTGATTTATTGTTAGAATTATTATACGTACAACATTATTATCATGTCAATGGATATCATAACGTGTTCTTTACGTACATGAAAGGTGCACAAGAGTCCTCGGGTGGATATAAGGTATAAGGTGTAGTAAGAATAATAATAATAATAATAATAATGATAATAATAATGCTTTAAGTGCTTCAGACTCCTTGATGGTGAGTGATGATGATGATGATGATGAGTAGTATGATGAACAATAAGTAGTGATGAAGATAGATGAATTAAGGCAATAAATGTTCATAAAGCTGAAGATGTCCTCTGGGTATAGTGTTCTTCACCGAGGTCTTGATCTTGCGCTAGGCTCGCGATCGCCAGCTCCACCATCCTCTCGGCAGCAGGGTTGTCAAGTTTGTCCTTCACTAATAGATCCGCTTTATGTTTTTTATTCGTGAGTAAAAATAAACAAAAAAACTATCCTTCTCTGTCCTTTTATACACCGTGCTAACTTGAGATAATAATAATAATAATTATTATTATTATTATTTTAATTTCACCCGAAGACATACAGTAAAAAAAATTACACAACATATATACATGAATAAATGAACTACTTAAGAACTACTAAGGACTAAAGCAAATAATAGATGATATAATTATGATAACAGTAATAATAATAATAATAATAATGATAAAAACAACTAAATAAAAGAATACAACACTATCCTGCCAGCAGTGTTATCGGAGGTGCACCGAGTGTGTTCTGTACGCGTACTGGACATGTACGATTCCTATCAGTCACGGGGTATCACATCAGTATTGCATCACACACCACTATCATGCGACCCTTCATGTGTGTGTGACTGTGTGTGTGTGGTGTGGGTGTAGGTGGGCACTTCCGGCAAACACTTACGCAAAAACCCCCCCCCCCCCCGTCAACTTCCGAAAATTGCGGAAGTATGAATTTCGTTTGCCGGAAAAGCTCTTGCGGAAGTGTAAATGTTTGCGGATTGCGTTTGCGGACAGTACTTCCGCAAACGCAAATAAGTCCGCAATTCCGTATCCTGTTTCCTTAGTAAAAGCCACTTTTAATCCGTAACTATAGGCCTAATGAAAAAACGCATAAACAAAAGGTGATAACTTGATGTGTTCTATCCTAAATGCCATAAACAGAAGTCAGAAACAGATCTCTTGTAGATTTTGAGATATTTAATAGTTATGTCCAAAAAATACTCCAATAACATTTTCTCACTATTTAACTTCAAATTCATTTTTGCTATGGCTCAATCAGAAGGCCTGCCTCAAGCTTTATCTTTACTTCTATCATAGAAATTTCCTGGAAAACCTCATAGTTTTCGAGTAAGTTAAGAAAAATATGATTTTTGATGACACCAAAAACAAAGGTGTTACCCCTTTTATGAGATACCTATTATATCATAGGTAAAACACCTCAAGTTAACGTTTGTTTGTTGTTACCCGATTACTGTTTCCTCTAGGACTAATTAATTTCATATATATATATAATATATATATATATATCATATACTATATAACTATAGATATATATCTATACTATATTATATCATCAGTGATTAGTAAATAATGTATAAATTTACACCACAAATTGTCTTTTACCTCTATTTTTGCAACTATATGCAGAGAAAATATCATATTGGTGACGCGGAATTTTAGGACTTACGGTTGCCGGATAGTGGTGAACTTTAAGAAAATTTGGCGGACTTGCGTGCGGAAACGTAAGAATGGAGGTTTGCGCGATTTCGCGTTTGCGGAAGTGGATTTGCGTTTGCGGTTCTCACCATCTGGTGTGTTCAGGCGAGTCCCACTAGCCCGCTTTACGGCCGCCGTTGCCGTACCGAACACAATGACGTCACCATCATCACCGCTGAAATGGTTGTAGTGGTACCGGGCACAGTTGCCACACCGCTCAGCGGACACCGCCGAGCGGGACGAGATGACCTTGATTTTTAAATTGTACGGGCAGTCGTACAGCAGTACGGCGGTGCGGTCGACTTTTTTGTGAAGTCAATTGTGACGTCATTGTTGGGCTTTTGTGTACGGCAAAACGGCGGCCGTAGACGCGTGGCCACCAGATGACAAGGCCTGATGCATCGCCCGTGACGTCACACCATGTAGATCCACCCGCCTCCGCTCCCCGTACAAGTTTACCTACTAAATAAGTTTATCACTATAAAAGATATACTGTTATCTTTGGAAAATGTTTGTTCTATAATATTCATCAAATAAAAACCCGTAAAACAACAAAAGAAAGGCCATTATGAGACTTTCAAGAAAATCCATTAACTTAAACTTCTTCGCCATTTAATATCTTGTTGTGAAAACTTTTTACACGGAGAACATCAATAGAAGTGGAATCGCATTAGCTTCCATTAATATTTCTTTTCTGATAAATGAATTAGAACCAGCATCAATTAGCGCTAACTAAATATATAAACCTCATCAATCTGGAAAAAATTACCCGATTTCATGATTATATTTACTTAGTTAACGCCTAATTTATGCATGCTGCTACTCAATTATCAGAAAAGGACATATATCAATGAAAAGCTAATTAAATCCGCCTCTATTGACAATTCTCCATGTAAAAAGCTTTTTCGCAAAAATTAAATGGCGAGAGTTTAAGTTATGCATATTTCTGAAAGTCCTCATGGCATTTCTTTTGGTGTTTTACGTTTTTTATTGGATAATATATAGAACAAACATTTCAAAGATACAGTATATCTGTTATACTGATAAACATATATTAGGTAGGAAATACCCGATTTTCATTGATTTTTAATATTTAGTTCACGGTAATTTATGCATGCTGCTAATTCATTTATGACTAAAAAGAAATTATATCCAAGGAAAGCTAATTAAATCCGCTTCATTGATTTCTCCTGTAAAAGTTTTCGCAGCAAAATATGTTAAATGCCGAAGAGTTTAAGTTAATGCATATTTCTTGAAAAGTCTCATATGGGCATTTTTTGTGTGTTTACGATTTTTTATCTTGATAATATTATAGAACAAACATTCCGAATGATAACAGTATATCTTTTATACTGGATAACATTATATTAGGTAGGTAAACTTTGTACGGGGAGCGGAGCGGGTGGGATCTACATGGTGTGACGTCACGGGCGATGCATCAGGCCTTGTCATCTCGGTGGCCACGGTAGAAGCGGGCTAGTGGGAACCAGCCTTTAAGGGGAGGGGGTATGGACAAAGTTAGGAATAGGCAAGTTAGGGGGTGAAAGGGAAGGAAATGTAAGTTAGGGATAGGGAAGGGAAGGGAAGGAAATAGTTAAGTGCGCCCCCCCCCCCCCCCCCCCCCCCAGTACCCTGTGAAGGCAAAACGTTGCTTGGGAGTGTGTGGTGTGTGGCGTCGCTGTGGTGTGCGGGGGATGGAGGTGTTGTGTGCTGACCGAGCCATGACGTCAGGGCAACTCGGCGTCTCAGCCAGGCAAAGGCTGCGTCAGAGGCTTGGGATACCTTGGCCATACTTCTTAAAAGATTTAGGGATTCGTCTTAGACTCGCTCGAGTCTTAAATATGGCGTCCCGGCGTCTAAATCATTTCGAGCGCATCCTAAATCGCTAAGACTGTCCTAATTTCGAGGTTTGGATAGGGAAGGGTAGTGATGTGGTTCCTAGCGAGCAGGGCGGCGGCTCTAAGACTCTCCTAAGTACGTAAAACATGGAGTGCTCCACCCACCCTGAGAACTTTTCGTGATAGGATAGATGTAACTGGACGAACTTGTTGATAAATAAAACTAATCAAGCTATACCGTTGGACCGAGAAGGGATAATATGTGACCGACTAAGTCTATTCACTTAAGCTGGATTCCTGGAGCGGCTCCGATGCCTAGGCGAGATGTAACGACGTCGCCTGATTGGTGATAGCCTGCGGCAGGGTGGCGATGGTGGTGGTACTGCTCGCCGCAACACCCAAAACCCTTGCGGTGCTCAGAAAATATATCATATTTCTTGGATTTTACTCATCTCTTACACAAGATAGGCCTATTTGTGCCTCAGTAAATCAGGCAGTGCTTTTTCAACAACAACACGCCATTCATAACCAATAGGGTAAAAAATAAAAGTCATGACTGGACATCACAAAGATAGGCGGACCTTTAGGTTTCAGTGCATTGAAATGTTGTCCCCTACCCGATATAACCAAGCTACCAGATAATAGTTATGAAAGCTGGGTTACCATCGCGTTCATAATAATTGCTGCATATCATGAGTATAAAAAAAATATCAGTAAGACACACTAAATTAAGATATTAGAGGAAAAGTAAACAGGTTTATAAAAATTATGTCTTGCTTATTTTGCTTCAATTCGCTCTAACTCCATAAGTTTTGGTCACATCAATTTTCAGAACTGTTTCAGATCACTTATACTTCCGCTTCCTTTGGTATGTAGCACGTACCAATAAGAAAGAGTAGGTGGTCAAAATGGCTAAGAACAGTTTAAAAAATACTACTGCAAACTGGCACAGTGACGGGATGAGTGAGCATGCTCCCTATATAGGAGAGATGTTTTCGGGAGAAGCTACAGAGGCTCCACCCGTCAAGGCACCAGTTTGAAACAGTTTGAACTTCTTAGCCATGTTGACCACCTACTCTTTTTCATTATTGGTGTAAGTGCTACATACCACAGGAAGCGGAAAAGTATAAGGATTTTGAAACAGTTCTTGAAAATTGAATGTGACAAAAACATAGGAGTTAGAGCGAGTGAAGCAAAATAAGCAAGAAATAATGTTTATACACTCTTTTTATTTCCTTATTACTTAAATATTAGTGTAGTCTCTGTAATTTTTTTATGCTCATGATATGCGCAAATGTATTATGAACACGAGGGATAGGCTCAGCTTTCATAAACTATTATCTGGTAGCTGGTTATATCGGGTAGGAGTAAAACATTTCAATGCACTGAAAAACTAAAAGTCCGCCTACTCTTGTGTAGTCAGTCATGACTTATTTTTTCCCATATTGAGTTTATGCATGGCGTGCTGTTGTGAACAATCACTGCCTGATTTACTGATGCAAACCAAAAATAGGCGGTATCTTTGTGAGAATGAGTAAAAGCCAAAGAAATATGAATATTTTCTGAGGCAACACAAAGGGTTTGGGCTTGCGGGAGGCAGTACAACCACCATCGCCACCCAGCCGAGTATATCAGCCAATCAGCCGACGTCCTTACACAACTCGATAGGCAGCGAGCGCTCCAGCCCAGGAATCCAGCTTAGTGAAAGACCGATAGTCGGGGAGATGTAATATAAAGCACCACTAAAAATACGGCCATCAGTGCAGGAACAAGTCACGAGTGTGTTATTATTCACTCTTTGAGGAGTCAGGTTCCATCTGCCTTGATATCATGTTATGTGATTGATACAGAGTGAAGTGCATCCCACAAAAACTGTTGATGAGAATGGTATCATGTTGAGAATAAAAGCGATTTAGAGTAAGGCCTTCACTATAAATTAAAAAAATTAAAAATTGAATAAGTCGTGATTTATTAAGCATGGAACAATATCCATATAATATATTCTCTTCCTACTGCCGTAGTCTGATAATTTCTATTGTTCTTGATATCATCTTGTTAATATACCAAACACACTCTAAACCTAAACTTAAACAGTTTTTTGGTTGAAAAGAAACTAGATTCTAGGGTAGTATATGTAGAGCATTATTATTCAATTGCGCCGATGGAAGTGAAATTGGCTTAAAAGACCCAGCATGAGAAATTACACTATGAAAACAGTTAGAAGTGTCAGGCTCTGAGGATGATCCAAAACCAAACGGTAAATATCAGCAGGAGGGCGGTGTGTTGGCGGGTGGCCAACACCCTGTCGACATCGCGCACCATCAAATGTTTTTTTAACCTAAAAATAACTCCACATAACCAATCAAATCTACCCTAAGCTTAAACATAACCTAAACCAAACCATTAACATAAACCTAAATCTAACGTAACCTAACTCAGCAATTGGTAATAATGGACGATGACTTATGCGGTCGTTTTAGACACCCGACTATTTTTTCCTGGTCTTCAATAGGTGCATTTTCTATATGGAGATAGTTTATTTGGCGCAAGCCCAAATTTTAAAAAAAAAAAAAAAATCAATCACCGAATTTTATGGACCGTTTCCATTAACAACACGGATCTCCATCAGAAAAGGCTACTTAAAACTTGCGGGAGAAATAGTCAGGGTCTTATAGGTTTTAATGAAACCAACCTAACCGTTTAGGTTTTAATGAAACCAAACTAACCGGAAAATCTTAAAAACAGGTCTCCAACGCCGAAGCTGACACAAAATGTTTGCTCTACGTATTATACTTACTGTCTTTAAGACATCTGTTTATTTTTAATGAGTGCCGATCCTGACTTTTCTACATGGCCGATATTAAATTCAAGCGATCAATAATGTTATATGATTTAGTTTTGGTTGCGGGTCCCAGAAGATGCCAGTAGAAGAGGCTCGTAGCCGAAACGCGTGTGACGAAACGCGCATATTTTTGCCACCACTACGGGCATCTTTTGGTAGCAAAATACAAAAGATGCCGGAAAAAGTGTCTGTGTGACACGGCATTAGGTTAGGTTAGTGCAGGTCAGGTTAGGTTAGGTAGGTTAGGTTAGTTTTACGTTAGGTTAGGTTAGTGCACAGCACAAGGGGCTCGAAGAGGGGTGCTAGTGTTAGGCGTCTTGTACTAGAGTTGTCATCTTAGAATAGAGGCTCAATCTTCTATTTCTTCTTTTATGGCCAACAAGCTTGGGTTAAATGGTGGAAACTGGGTTTTGGGTGGGGAGCACACACATAAGGGAAATATGTGGGCCCCCCCCCAAAAAAAATAAATTCCTTAAATAGGGAAATTTCCTAGTTCTATGGACTATCGGGGCAAATATTTCCTTAATGTGTGCTCCCCCACAAAAGGAGCACACTCATAAGGGAAATTATTTTTGACTCCCCACAAAAATAATCCCTAAACTAGGAAAATTCCCTAGTACATAGACGTAATCGGGGTTAATATTTCCCCGATATAAAGTTCATGAAATAGGGCAATATCCCTAGTTAGGGATTTTTTAGGTGGGACAATATTTCCCATAGTGTGTGCTCCCCACCCAAAAAACTTCGGTTTACCAACCATGTCCCCAAGCTTGTTGGCTATAAGAAGAAGATAGAGGGTGGAGCCTTGTTCTTAAGATTTACCCCATAACCTTAACCCTAAAGTATACTAACCTACACATTATAGGTTCATTAAAACCTATAAGGACTCTGACAAATCTTTCCGGCCAAGTTTTAGTGCTTTTTCTGATGGAGATAGTGTTTTTAATGGAAATGGCCCATAAATCGGTGATAATTTTTTGTTGTTTTTAACGGGCTTGCGCAAAAATAAAACTTATCTCCGGAATAATGGCGAGAGTTTCGCGGTGTTTACAGAGACACCGACTATTTTTCTTGGCATACAAAGTGCTCTGCGTCTAATGGAGATAGTTGTATTTTGCGCAAAAAAAAAAAAAAAAAAAAAAAAAAAAAAAAAAAAAAAAAAAAAAAAAAAAACTTAACCTAACCTTATAGGTTTAACGAAACCTAACCTAACTGTAAGGGTTCTTATGACACCTAACCTAACCAAAGGTTTTAATGAAACCCTAAACCTACATAACCACAAAAGATAAATTTTTTAATCTTTTTTAGGGTTTGCGCAAAAAAAACTTCATTAGAAACACAGGAACGGTTTTTAAACAATTGGAAGAAGTCTAACCCTATCCTTTTTTTTCTGCCCCTATAGGCCAACAAGCTGGGGAACTGCATGGGAATACGGAGTTTTTTGGGTGGGGAAGCAAAATAAGTCGATTTAGGCTCCCCAAAAAATCATCAAGTACTATATGTAAAAATTAACCTAACTTAACCTTAACCACAAAGATACCTAACCTAACCTAACCTAACCTTAACCACAAAGTATACCTAACCTAACCTAACCTTAACCACAAAGTATAACTAACCCTAACCAAACCTTAACACACAAGTATACCAACCTAACCTAACCTAACCACAAAGTCTACCTAACCGAACCTAACTTAACCTTAACCACAAAGTATACCTAACTAACCTTAACCACAAAGTTATACCTAACCTTAACCACAAAAGCCTACTAACCTAACCTAACCTAACCTAACCACAAAGTATACCTAACCTAACCTAACCTTAACCACAAAGTATACCTCAACTAACCTTAAAACACAAAGTATACCTAACCTAAACCTTAAACCACAAAGATACCTATACCTAACCTAACAACCTAACCTTAACCACAAAGTATTCCTAACCTAACCTAACCTAACTGGACTTAGAAATTTTTGAGGCAGCCTCATTATCCTGCGGCCGGGTGTTAACCAAGGCTAGCGACGCTGGAACCTTTACAGATGTGAAGTACAATAAGAAACAATACAGTGCGGTAGTAGTTCATCAGTCAAAAGCCGGAAGGAGGAGCTCCAAAGTATTTCCCAAGCAACTATTGTAGGCCAAGAAAAACGTCGGGGTCTCTGAAAACGACCGCGAACTCTCGTCCAATAACCTATCTCATTAGAAAAAGAACCTATTGTAGGCCAGGAAAAACAAATAGTCGGTGTCTTTGAAAACGACCGCGAAAGTCCTCGTTCCATTATAAACGGCAGTCCTTGACGTATCTCTTCCCGATAATACTCGGCATGAAAAATTCCCTCGCAGGACATAGGACATCTTTCCTTGCTTGAAAGAGTCTGGACAAGGATGAAAAGTTTGTCCTGAAAAACTTATTTTCTCGTCGATAGAGCGAAGACAATGTCAAGCTTTGTGTCTTGTGAACGTTTCTTTGACGTTGCATATCTGGTAAATTATCTATAGAGAATGCATTCGTTGTAGTCTTCAGCAATATCATGAGAAATATTAGTTGTGTTTTTTGATATTTTTATACCTTTCTGAGACTCTTAGTAGTGATATTCATGAATCGAAATTGGACTCTGCTAAAATGTATGCGCTCAGCGCTCATCCTCAAGCCGCCGTCTTAGGACGCGTCTTAGACTTTCCTCGAACCTTAGGACGCAGGGTACGGACGAATCCTAGGGACGAATCCTAAATCTTATTAAAGTATGGCCCTGGATAACCCAAACCTCCCAGCCGCTACAGTGGCTTCGGCATATCTAAGGAGTAAGGATGAATGATGAAAAAATGTTGATATGGAGACGGGGCCATACAAGTGTAGCTCAGGCCCTGTAAATACAGCTAGGATGAATACAACCCAACCCGGAATGACTGCATACAAGATGGGCATTTAGCCCCGGAATAATCAGGAACTTTATTGATGGCGTGTCATATGTCAGTTGGGATAATATATAACTTTTTTAAGTGCGCTAAAAAACAATGCATATGATATGTTTCTGTAAGTATAATCACATTTTTTAAACATAAAAATTCCCCTGTGAGGTGAGTAGGACACACGAAATCAGAGAAAAACCTTTATAATATTTGTTTAGATGCTAAAAAAAAAAAGTCGACTAGCACGACTTTTTTTTTTTTTTTTTTTTTACATCACAAGGATGGCCAAGGGCCACAACAAAAAGAGGTAACACAAAGCACGCTAGTTGCCAGTCCCTTAAAGAGACAGTAGAGATAAAAAATGGGGGAAGGTGTGAGCCAATTAGTTCGGGAGAGGTTGTCTTGTACTGTTCTCTAGAAAAGAATTTAAGTCGTAGGAAGGGTGGAAAAATAGGAACAGGAAGAGTGTTCCAAAGATTACCAGTGCAAGGGATGAAAGAGTAAAGATACTGATTAACTCTTGCAATAGGAAGATGTACGGAATATGGATGAAAATGACTAGAAAGTCTTGTGCAGCGAGACCGCGGGAGGGGGGAGGCATGCAGTTAGCAAGTTCAGAAGAGCAGTGAGCATGAAAATAACGGTAGAAGATAGCAAGAAAAGCAACATTACGGCGGTGATTTAAAGACTGAAGACAGTCAGTCAGAGGTGGGGAGTTGATGGGACGAAAAACTTTTGACCCAACCCTGTTTAGGACGTGGCCGGACACTTTGCCTACGGACAGTTTACCTACGGAAAATTTGCCTACGGATAGTTTGCCTACGGACAATTTGCCTACGAACAATGTGCCTACCGGATAGTTTGCCTAACGGACATTATGTCTATCGGACATTATGCTTACCCGACATCGGATATTATGACTACGGGCACCATGCCTACCGGACATTATGGCTAACGGACATGATGCCTAAAGGACGACAAGCCTAACAAACTCAGCTTATTGGGGCAGCGTTTTTATTTCATTCAATTTAATTTTCATATATTTAATATCATTTTATATACATTTATTAGAATTTTGACATAAATATAAAATAATAAAATTCATATATAGAAAATTTGTCATAAATTCATGTCTACAAATTTTTTTCTTTCAAAAAGTATATATAAAATAAGATTTAAAAAAATCTAATTTGAAACCAAAAAATCTATCTAGAATGGACGGACATAGTCAGAAATTATATACATTGTCAGCAATGACACGAAGATATTCTAAAACCAGGGTGGTGTCATACTTCTCAACGAGGTTCTTCAGGCGTTGATTGACATACTCGTACTTTTTATTGGTTGGTGGCAAAACAACTCCAGCGTTGGCGTGATCAATAAGAGCTAGTTTTCGGCCTGCTCTTTATGCAATCGGTTTACAAGTCGACACAAGAGTTGGGTGTTTAATGGCTACTCGTTGGTCGAAGGCTCTGTGCCAGCCTTCTATCGAGTTGTTGGTGCGAGGCAAGTCTGGTGAAACTCTTTCATGGCCATTCCAAAGATCTTGCGGAAAAGCAGTCCGTCTTCTTCGTCCTCGCTGCACATTTCCAATCCATGTAGCCTCGAAACAGGTTAGAAAATCTCACAGAATCTCGTCCGTTTCCTAGTCCAGTGCAGACATAAATCGTTCAAACGTGTCGCTAACATCTTATAGAAAAGCAAATGCAAGCGCTTGAAGTGAAGTTTAGGTTGATATAATGATTGTTCAAAAATACCCTCACTCGTTTATGAAGCAGTTGCTCGCTAGGCATCGTTCGTTGTTAGGTATAATGTCCGGTAGGCATTATGTCCGGTAGGCATAATGTGCGTTAGGCAAACTGTCCGTAGGCACATTGTTCGGTAGGCACATTGTCCGTAGGCACATTGTCCGTAGGCAAATTGTCCATAGGCAAACTGTCCGGGTACCGTTTAGGAGAGCTGTATGAGTGGATCCTCCCCAAACATGTGAGAGATACTCCATACATTGGCGGATAAGGCCCCTGTAGAGAGCAAGCAGCTGGGAGGGACAAAAAAAGGACGCAGACGCCACAGGACACCTAACTTCTTAGAAGCTGTTTTAGCAAGAGTTGAGATGTGAGATTTCCAGTTCAGATTTTTAGTAAAGGATAGTCCAAGAATGTTCATTTTAGAAAAAGATAGCTGAGTGTCATTGAAGAAGAGGGGATAATTATCTATCTGGTGACCTGCTGATAAATGGCCATTGACATTTAAGGATAAGTACAAACTGTACATAAATAAGTTAACCTCCCTCCCTATTACTTACTGCAAAAAAGATTATTTCAAAAGCAAACTTCAAGATAACCAGGATAATGCTAACAGCACCTGGAAAATAGTAAATCAGCTACTGGGACGGAAAAATAAGTTAAATAGAATGTTTATTAACCTAGATCTTATTTCTTTCCCTGATACTGCTAATGCATTGAATGATCATTTTCTTAAAACTGCCAACGATTATTCGCACCGTGTCTATATAAGTTATAGCGATTATCTTCATAACCCTTATATTTTGTCTATGTAGTACCTATTCCCCTGTAATCAGTCTGAAATCAAAGTCTACGTTTAAACCTTAAAATCAAATGCAACTGGCTATGATGATATTCCTGTAACCGTGCTAAAACAAACTTATGATTGTAGAACACTTCCTCTTGCACACATAATCAATATATCTTTTAGTCATGGTGTTTTCCCTGATAAGCTAAAAATAGCTAAAGCAATTCCTATTCACAAGTCTGGTGGTAAACATAAAATAAATTATTACTGATTAATCTCCATTTTACCATCAATTAGCAAAATATTTGAAAAAGCAATTGCATATCGGCTCTGTAATTTCTTAGATTATAGCAATTTATTAGCTGACTGTCAATATGTTTTTAGGAAAAAGAGGTGCACAGAATCTGCGCTTTTATATTTTGTCTCCACTGTGTTTACTAATCTAGATAGGAAATTTTCTGTCGCAAGTGTTTTATTAGATATATCCAAGGCCTTTTACTCATTAGAGTGATTAGACCATCACATATTGCATGCTATATCAAAAAATATTGGTGTGAGGGAACCTGCTTATAACTTATTAGTGAGCTACTTATCAGATTGCAAGTCATTGGTTTTCCGTAATGGCGAGTATTCTGATTGCAAGTCCATCAAGCAAAGTGTTCCACAAGGATCGATTTTAGGCCCCATCTTGTTTCTGATATAATTATGTAAATTATATAACTAATGCAAACAATAGTGCTACTTTTAACTTACTCGCAGACGACACAAGCTTCATAGTCACAGACAAGTCTTTTATCCTTTCACAATAAACTAACTCAGGAAATAAGTATTGTAAGCAAATGGATTAAAGCTAATAAGTTAAGACTCAATATTAATAAAATTCATGTTATGTTATTCCAGAATAGGTATTTAGGGCATGACTTTGACCCTGTAGGTATAGACAGTGATATTCTTAACCGTGTACAGTGGCCTTAATTTGTAGGGTCGTAATAGATGAGTATTTCAAATGGAAGCAAAACATTTCTCATGTTTGTGTTAGTTTATCTAAAATTTGTGATCGCAATTTGTGCTTTTGTATCGCTTTCGCTATAAACTCACAACTGAAGTAATGTTAACCATATATTATACACTTTGTTATTCCAAAATTATGCATTGCATTCCAATTTGGGGGTGCACTTGGCCATCATTTTAAGACAGCGTTTTCAAGTTTCAGAAGGCATTTATTTCTACGCGTTCTAAATTTTAAGAAAAAGTTTGATGCAACTGAGGAGATATTTTCATCTCTAAATCTATTAAAAGTCCCTTTATCCATAAATTCTTCATGTTGAATACAATATATTTGTATATAAAAAATAATGATAACATTTTCCAGGCACAAGATCATGTTCATAATACGAGAAGAAATCAAATTAATTTAATATGTCCACCATTTAGAACAACCCTATACAGTAATTCAATCATGCGTTGCGGTCCTGAGGTGTGGAACTCCTTACTTAGTCTAGTAAGAAATAACATCAATGTTTGTACAATTAACGGCTTCATGTATAGAGTAAAAAAAAATATTTTGCATATACAAACACTAAGAAATACATATAATTTATGAGCTCTTTTTGTTGCACATATGATATCATATTGTAAAGGTCTACTTGTATAATTTATGTACACACACACACACACACACACACACACACACACACACACACACACACACACACACACACACACACACACACACACACACACACACACACACACACACACACACAACCCCACACACACACACACACACACACACACACACACACACACACACACACACACACACACACACACACACACACACACACACACACACACACACATACACACACACACACACATACACAAAACACAGTGACACACACACACACACAGTGATAGACACACACACACACACACACCACACACACACACACACACACACACACACACACACACACAAACACACGCACACACACACACACACACACACACACACACACACACACAACACACACACACACACACCACACACACACAACACACACACACACACACACACACACACACACACACACACACACACACACACACACACACACACATGTAACCGTTCCGATGAGCCAGTGGTAGCGCTCTGACCTTCTGTTCTGTGGAAGTCGGTTCGAATCCTCACTACTCACGGGGGTTTTTCACTGACAAATTCGGGCAGTTTATATCCCCCTTGATCAAGGAGATGGGGTGTGTGGTTGTGTGAGGTCCCAGCATTACCCTAAGATCGGTAATAATGAGCCCAAGCTCGCACAGGGAGGGTGAAACTGGCGATCGCATGCCAGCTCGCGTGAACAAGACCATGGGTAAATAACACACACCACACACACACTAATCATGCAGCATAAGGGAAAAAGATATACGGAGACAAAAGAGGCAAGAGAGAGAAAAAAAATTACCCCTAGTATTTATACCTTTGCCGTATGAAACATGTGATTCAGTACGTAAATGGAAGGAGGTCCTCCTTCTCTCTCTCTCTCTCTCTCTCTCTCTCTCTCCCCTCTTCTCTCTCTCTCTCCCTCTCTTCTCCTCTCCTCCTCTCCTCCCCCTCTCCTCCTCTCTCAGTACCTTTCCCTCCTTACCTCTACCCTTCTGTTTCTTGATCTTCATCCTCCTCTCACGTTTTTTCTCTCATTCGGCTTTATATCCCCCTTATCAATGGTCTTTCTCTGTGTCCCGCTTCCCTATCTATCTTGCGCCCCACTCTCACATAACTCATCGCATCCGCTCTCTAACAGCCATGGTAAATAACCCTCTCTCTCTCCTACTCTCTCATCCTCGCTCCTCAAGGGAAGTTCGAACTAAGACATGGGGTTCCTCTCTCTTCTCTCTCTTTCCCTATCATTGTTCTCTAATGGGGGGTCTTCTCTCTCTCTCTCTCTCTCTCTCTCTCTCCCCTCCTCTCTCTCTCTCTCTCTCTCTCTCTCTCTCTCTCTCTCTCTCTTCTCTCTCTCTCTCTCTCTCTCTCTCTCTCTCTCTCTCTCTCCTCTCTCTCTCTCCCCCTCTTTCTCTCTCTCTCTCTCTCTCTCTCTCTCTCTCTCTCTCTCTCTCTCTCTCCTCTCTCCTCTCTCTTCTCTCTCACACTCACAGAGCTTCCGGGTGGCACAATTAGGGTGGCATTGTATCTTTTCTTGCATTGTCATCATCTTGTTACCTTGCCTTTTACAGTCAGGATCATTATTAATTGGGGGTCTGGTCAGGGTTGTGCCCTGCTACTGGTAACATGTAACCCAGTACAACCAGTCACATGGTCGGATCGTCGGCGACTAAACCGGCTCCCCCACTGGTTCTACCAGTGAGGAGGGTGTGCTGGACACCCAGATGGACTAAAAATAAGACCATCTTTAAGGGCAGATGAACTCACTATTGAGTCAATGGCCATCCAGCCCCAGCTATGGGTGAAATAGTGGGCAGCCTGGGGTTAACCCCTACAGGGGGTTGTGCGTCCCTGGCCACGGTGAGCAGTAAGGCCAATCCCTAACATAGATTGGTTGGGGGGGGGGGGGTTTGCAACCCCTCCCTGTAAAAACCATATCTAGCCACTAACATTCTAAGAGGTAGAGGCCGGAGGCGCAAATCCGGTTTTGCCGGGGGGCCCGACCATGCAGACACCTCCAATGCCGACGCAGGGGAGGGGTCTGCCTATGACGAGTGCGGGGCAAAGCCCTCGGGAATCCCGCACTCTAAATCAAGTGGTAGGGCCCCTTAGCCCATTTGTTTCTTATGGGGGTGGCCGGGGTGGTGCAGAAGCGGCGCCTACCCGTCGAATCACTCCTTGGATCAACCTGCGGAGGGTTCTTCGTGTGGACTCGTCGAACGTTCTGAGCCTCTCAGACGACAATCGACTACCTCTCCTATCGGGTGAGCTCAATAGGCTGAGGGTGGATATAGTGGGACTCTCTGAGACGAAGAGGCCTGGCAGTGGCGAGACTAGCAGTGGGGATTACACCTACTACTGGTCCGGTATGAGCAATGGTCACCGTGTACGTGGAGTAGCTATAGGCATCTCCAGCAAACTGCAGCCGTTAGTTGTTGAGGTTACTCCGGTTGATGAGCGTATAATGCGGGTGAGGATGAAACACACTCTGGGCTTCATGTCTCTTGTTGCAGTGTACACTCCTACCGAGATGCGTAAAACTGAAGAGAAGGAGATGTTTTACGCCAAACTCGACTCTGTTTTAGACCAGTGTCCTCCTCGGGACACACTCATTGTCTTGGGCGACTTCAATGCTACTGACTGGCACTGTGAGAGATGGCTACGAGTTATGTGTTGGTCCCCATGGCTCCGGTACCAGAAACACCAACAGTTCTCTGCTTCTGAACCTTGCAAGATCCAGAAGGTTGAGAATTGCAGGTTCTTGGTATCAGAGGCCAGAGCTGCACCGCTGGACATGGTATAGTAATGCCGGAGGGGTAGCTAAGGAGCTCGACCACATCCTCGTTAGTACTCGTTGGAGAATCCTCCAGAACTGCAGGGCTTACCGGAGTGCTGAGTTCCTTGGAACAGATCACAGACTTGTTGTTGCTACACTTAAGCTTCATGTCAAGTCCAGAAGTATCTCAAGAGGTAACCATACTGTGTTTCATCTTGAGAAACTGAAGGACTTGACATGTGCTCATGAGTATGCGGTGGCAGTCTCAAATCAGTTTGAAGTGCTTGGTGCTCTCGGGGACCCTGTAGAACTGTGGGATACCTTCAAACGTGAAACTCTACAGGCTGCCAAGGAGTGTATTGGGGAGCGCCCGAGGTCAAGGCGTGGTTTTGTCTCGACGGAGACGCTCGAGAAAATCGAGGAGAGTCGCGCTGCCAGGCTGGCTGGGAACCGGGACCAGCACAGGGCTCTGTCACGCCGGACTAGAACCCCCCCGAGGAGATACAAGGAGAGGTATGTCAGGAGTCTCGCTGAGGATGTCGAGGGTCATTTGAACGCTAGTGACCTCCAACCCGCCTACCGAGCCCTGAAGAAGCTCCGTTCCAAGTCTCCTTATCGGGCGAGTGCTATTCGAACAGCAGATGGGCGCCTCGTGTCGGACATGGAGGGGCAGATGGCTCGTTGGGCTGAGTACTTTGGGCAGTTGTTCACGGTGGACCCTCCAACTGAGCAGCTTCACACCACTGGGTTACAGGCAGGGAATGCCGATCCTCCCATTGACGAAGCCGCACCCTCTCTTGACGAAGTCAGTGAGGCTGTAGCAAGGTTGAGGGGTGGAAAGGCAGCTGGTGTTTGTAATATCAGTGCGGAGCTCCTCAAATTGGGGGGTGAGGCCATGATCCGCGGGTTGCATGCTGTCCTGACTGCCGTGTGGCAATCAGGTACCATTCCTCCTGACTGGAAAAGGGGGCTGGTCGTCCCTATCTGGAAAGGGAAAGGGGACCTTCAGGACTGCAACAATTACCGCGGTATGACACTGCTCAGCGTACCAGGCAAGGTGCTTGCCCATCTATTGCTGACACGGATTCGCAGTCATTTGGTGAAGCATCAGAGACCTCAGCAGTCTGGGTTCACACCTGGTAAGTCAACAATGGACCGTATCCTAGCGCTTCGTGTCCTGGTGGAACGCCGACGTGAGTTTCGACAGGGGATGCTTGCAGCCTATGTTGATCTCAAGAAGGCATTTGACTCAGTGCATCGTGTGTCCCTTTGGGATCTTCTGCGACTTCGAGGGATTCCTGCAAGGACTATTGGTTTGATAACTGGTCTGTATTCTGGGACTGAGAGTGCTGTGTAGTGTGGGGCAGGTGTATCCAGCTTCTTCCCTGTGAATACAGGAGTGAGGCAAGGGTGCGTCCTTGCCCCATCACTTTTCAACGCTTGTATGGACTGGGTATTGGACAAGGTTGTAGATGAAAGTGATTGTGGAGCATCCGTCGGCAACTCCAAGATCACTGATCTTGTTTTTGCCGATGATGCAATAATCTTTGCTGAGTCGCTGGAGGTCCTGGTGATGGCTCTCGAGGCGCTGCACGAGGAGGCAAAGCCTTTGGGACTTGAGTTCTCCTGGCTCAAGACCAAGGTCCAGGTGTTTGGAGACTTACTAGATGAAGCATTACAGTCTGTTCATGCGTGTGGCGAGGACATTGAGATCTTGGAAAGTTTTACATACCTTGATAGCGCAGTCCATAATGACGGCGGGTCACGTCAAGAAGTCTTACGGCGGATTGGCATAGCCCACGGTGCTATGGACTCGCTCAGCGGGAGTATTTGGCATTGTCGGTACCTGTGCAGACGGACAAAGATCCGGATCTTCAAGTCGCTTGTGATCCCTGTCTTACTCTATGGTTGTGAGACATGGACACTAAATAGTGACTTGAAGAGACGAATCAATGCCTTTAGTAATAAGTGTCTTCGCAGAATCATGGGGTATCTCTGGGATGATTACGTGTCAAATCAGCGACTGCACCGTGAGACTGAATCGAGGCCTATTACCTGCATAGTCCGTCAGCGCCAACCTCGGCTATATGGGCATGTGGCACGCTACACTGAAACCGATCCTTCCCATCGGGTTGTATCTGTAAGAGACAATCCGGCGTGGAGGAGGCCAAATGGGCGCCCACAAGGCTCGTGGCTGGGGCAAGTTGCTGTTTCTTGTCGAGAGCTGCTTGGTATGGGAAAAGAGCCTGCATGGGAACTCGCGCGTGGTGACCCCCGGGAGTGGCGTCGTAGGGTGGGCGAGGCGACGCGCCCCCCGGTGTATGCCCCTATTGATTGATTGATTGATAATTATTAATTAGGGAGAGCTATTCATAATACACACAATCCACAAAAAAATCAATGCAACCTTGCCCCACTTTATATTTCGAAGCCACAAGTAACGGGTCTCACAAAGTAAGGATTGAAATACGACAATGTTCCTGTCCATCTAAATCTTCTCCCCTTGTCTAAACCCTCCCGCCATAAACATCACCGACACTACTGTAACTCTAACACATTATTGAACCGAGTAGGTAAAATAGTGGCCTGGATAATATTTAAGTAGTCGTTTGCCTGGAATTCATGGATTGGAAGGGAGGGGGGAGAGAGAGAGAGAGAGAGAGAGAGAGAGAGAGAGAGAGAGAGAGAGAGAGGAGAGAGAGAGAGAGAGAGAGAGAGAGAGAGAGAGAGAGAGAGAGAGAGAGAGAGAGCGACCAGATGTTCCTGTAAGACTAGGTATGTAATCATTTAATTCATTATATACGGTGTTTATTTTCAGTTGTGATGATGAGTAGTATGTAGAATGTATGGATGTGTGTATGTAAATATGTATATTATAGATGCTTTGTGGTGAGTGATTTATGCATACAGGCCCCGTGTCTCATAGTTCTAGATAGACTTTGTGTGTGTGTGTGTGTGTGTGTGTGTGTGTGTGTTTGGTGTGTGTGTGTGTGTGTGTGTGTGTGTGTGTGTGTGTGTGTGTGTGTGTGTGTGTGTGTGTGTGTGTGTGTGTGTGTTGATGTGTGGGGGGGATTTAGTCAATGTGTGGTGGCAAATTTAGTTATGTAAAGATATACTTAAATGTTTAAGTGAGTTTGCGAGGCTATTGTAAGCTTTGAGGAGGGAGAGGATAAGGAAAGGATGTGTGTGCTTGTGTTTGTGACCGTAGTTGTGTGTGTGAGTGTGTGCGTATACGTGCGTATGTGCGTGTGTGCGTGCGTGCGTGCGTGCGTTTAGATAGCCCAGCCCTCCACACACACACGGTCACCCTATTATTATACTGTTGAGGTTTTCGTTAAGTTGCGCATTTTATGAATCTCTCATTTTTTGGGGGCGTATGAGAATAATTTAGCGGAGTGGGGAGCGAAGGAGAGGAGAGGAGACGAGATAGGAAAGGAGAAGAAGAAAAGAAAGGAAAGGAAGATATGCTGGATTACTTACGTGTTTCTTTGTTTCCATACTTGACCGAACCTCTTCTTCCCTCCTTTCCTCCTTACTTTCTTTCATTCTCTACCTATTTATTCATCACCGTAACTGCAATACATTTATTTTCTCCCTCCCTCATGTCTTCCTTCCTTTCTTCCCTCCCTCCTCCTTACTTTCCCCTCCCTCCCTCCCTCCCTCCCTCCCTTCCTCCCTCCGTCCCTCCCTCCCTCCCTCCCTCCCTCATTCCTTTTTTTTTTCTTTTTTTTCTTTTCTTTCCTCCCTTTNTATATAATAAATTCATATAATATATAAATAATATTATATATATAAATAAAAATATTATATATATAAATATATATATATCTATGAAAATATAATAATATATATATATAATAATATATATAAATATAAAAATATATTATATATAATATATAATATAAAATATAATAGAATATATATTTATGATAATATTATATATCTAATATATATATATATATATATATATATATATGCTGGGGTCCTCTTCAGCTTGTGGAAGAAGATAAAGGGAGGGAGGTGACTGTGC
Source organism: Chionoecetes opilio (assembly GCA_016584305.1). NCBI lineage: Eukaryota > Metazoa > Arthropoda > Malacostraca > Decapoda > Majidae > Chionoecetes > Chionoecetes opilio. Next base: position 31,388 of record JACEEZ010003023.1, read on the forward strand.
GCGCCACACTGGGTCAGGCGGAGGAGGAGGGGTGGGGGGGGGAGGTCTATTCTATGCCAGTGGATAAATGGCCCGAGTCTCCCCTTCCTATCAGGAGCTGCCTTTCTCCTCGGCTCCCCTCACTGTAAAAGAGCGAGAGGAGGATACTCACGGGACATCACATCATCGTTACCATTACGTTTGCCAGATCACCTCGCGCCCACCTTACCTCCAAGGTGAGGTGTGTAATACCTTCAACCAGGTTGATAAAGATGTTGTCAATGAAAGATATGTCAAATAGTGTGCACTGTCATGACTGCTTCATCGCTTTCCTATTTTTTTGCACCAGAATCCATCAGCAATGTATCTTATCCGCTCATGGCCAGTATTTCCCGATATGCGTGTGTACCCTCGAGCTTTTGGTTCACAGAGGCGACAACCTTCTTATCGTTTGTTTCCCGTCGTCGTTACCTCCATTCCAACCCCCTCCCCCCACACACACGCAACCTATCCTTTCTCTATAAGCTAGCTGTCCGTGCCTCGACGGGTGACGATAATGGAAAGGTGAAAGAAATAATCCTCATGTGTTTCGGGTTCGCAATGGCACGAGTTAACTTCATGAATGTAAGAGAGTTTGTGATGGATGATGAGTGTAGCCAGTTGTGTGCGTGTATATAATATATGGTATGGTAGAAGGGGATGCGGTGTTATGTCCTGCTGGGAGAATGGCATGAAAGGTATAAATTGTGGGACGTAATGTGTATTATGAAAGACTGGAATGTTATGGAAGCTGATACGATGCATGGAACGAAAATTAAATTCAGAAAAAACAAGAATGACCTTTCAACTGAGCCAGACAGCGAAGGACAGAGTTTCAGGTAGTTACAGTAAAAGCGTTATTTCATCCATGCTTAGTACCCTGTCGTAAAAGGTTCTATCGCCTCGCCATCTATAGGCAGTGTGGCGTGACGAAAGACTGCCAGGGAGTAATAGGAGGATCAAAGATTTCACTTGCTTCCCTTCCTGTTTGTTTCAGTTTGTTTTTTCTTATACTTCTTTCCGCTCCTACATAACTCGTCTACTGCCTTTCCAGCTCATCCCACGCCTTCCTCTCTTCCTCCGTCCTTCCTGTATGGAGGAAGAAGGGAAGGAGGCAAGAAGTAAAAGGAAGAGACGGGAGAAAACACTGAATGTGGCAGGAATTGTGGTACGGGATCGAGAAGAGTGTGAGGGCAAGACGAAGGTGCTGATAAAGAGTAAAGGAGGGGAAGGTGAAAGTGTTTAAAGCTATTTGGCAAAAACAGCTAGAGTCAAATTTTTTTGGCGTTTTAAACGTTAGAACAAATAAATCTAAAAAAAAGAAGAAAGAAAATGAATGTGAAAAAATGGTTTTATGTCAAAATATTTCTAGACTCGTGTTGATGCTCCTTCCCTGAAAGAGTCGGATCTTATCTTGTGTATTTGGGGAACATCGGTACCGGGGAACATCGGTACCGGGGAACATCGGTACCGTGGAACATCGGAATGACGCCTGTGAATCCTGTGGCCTCTGGACCCCACGTGGCCTCTCCTGATGTTGGGTCGCCTTTTATCGCTGCTTGTCCTACCCTTTGTCCTACCCTGCGACGCTTCTTTATGGCTGCTACACTTCATCATGTGCCTACCCTTCTCGCCATATGCAGTTTGATCTCCACCCACGCCCACCATCAGCTTCCTTGTCTATGGTGCACTTGTCTCCTGCCGCCTCGAGTCCCCTCACGCCCACGCTGCGCCTCCTTCAGCGTCTCCTGCTGCGTGATTTGCTGCCCTGTACGTTCTCCTGCTGATTTGAGTCCTGATCCTACCGCTGTCACCAATGAAATAATAATTCATTGGGTGTGTTGTAGTATGCTGACGTGGCTGTAGGTGAAGCGTCCATGAAGGTGCAGGGGGGAAGCACCATGTGGAGACCAGCAGGGAAGCAGCCTGGTATAGTGTTTCTAAATTATCTAGTCACTGACGGCTGGCTGGCGGGATTAGCGCGGATATGCCACACCATCGCCGCTACCCTTTCACTCTCAGATTGTTCACTATTAACTACTTATAAATGAGTTTCAAATAATCTGTGTACATTTAATTATATGATTACACCATATAATTCTACTAACGATTCGTTTTCTGAAGATAAAACAATAGAGTTTGTATACATCCCTATAAGTTTTGGCAGGATTGCTTGTGCGACGTTGTCAAGTAGGGTGACCAGGTCACCACGCTTAACCACCCTCCAGGTCAGGGAGGGAGAGCGGGTGAGAGAAGAGTATTGTTTATAGTAGGTGGCGGGGGTAAAGTGGCAGCACAGCTAGCGGCCATACGCCTCAGGCGGCCCATCTAAAGTGACTTAATACATTGGAAAGACTATAGTGAACACGGGTGAGCGCGGGTGGCAGGCCAGCAGAGCGGGAAGCACATACCCGTAGGAATAGGGGTCGGAGTTGCCAGATACCTACATGTCACCACTACAACCTATAAAGAAGTGCAGACACTAATAATTTATTATTATTATTAATTATTAACCTCAACATGAATAAGATAGAGCGACTGGACATAAAGGTGCCTGTAATGTTTCAGGTAGCGAGGCATTGGAAGGAACAGAGCATGCAGGGTGTAGGTTCAGGAAATCAATAACTCTGAAAAAAAGAGTTTCTGAAAAGAGCAAGAGAAGCAACATTGTGTCGACCTGTCAGACTTAGACACCCAGTTAAAGGAAGGAAACTGACCAGCCTAGACTGTGCTTGTGTCAATTTTTCATTTTAACCTCTTTCTCCGCCCAAATAACATACTCGTTTATTTCTTTTATATTATTGATTCTTTTTCCTCTGTGATGTCTGTATTATATTATATCCTGTCCTATTCATTTTGTTTTAGTGTAATTTGAGGGGTTTTTTCTTCCCGTTTTCATCCTGTCTGTGTTTTATCCTTTACATCTCCCTTACGAAGCTCACGTTTATCATCCTTCCTAAAAATGAAAAACAAAAGTGTAAACAGGTTTGGTAGGAATGGTGTTGGGCCTCACGTCACCACAGTAACGCACCACGAAAACTAAATTGGGTTCAATGAGGAAATGTGGGAAAATCTTGGCAACATTTTTAGAAAACGAAAGAAATTACTCGCAAGACAGCATCAGCGTGCAACCCCCTCCCCCCCCCCTTTAACACACACACACACACACACACACAACACACACACACACACACTAGTTTTATCTAATTTTCTACGCACAAGCCGATATCCATATTATATATTGTTGTGACTTCCGTGTAGGGAAAGTACGACGAGAAAATATCGTAATTTTGTCGATCAGGTTGTTGGACACGCCGTGGACACGCCATCGAAGCGGGGCTAATGACAGGGCGAGGGCGGCGAGGCGTGATGGGCGGCGGATAAACCTGTGCCGCCCTGGAACAAGTTACGGTGGGAGGGGCGGCGTGGCATATAGTCAGCCTCTCGTTATCTCTGTGGCATTATTCACACACACACACTCACACTCACACTCACACTCACACAAGGAACTACCACGTTAGGTCCCACGGCCTCTTGTAGCTTCCTTATTTTCTTATGTTGAGGACCTTTAAGGGTAAAAAATCAGATATGTTTTCTTTAATATTTTATCACGAGAGCTTCTTTTTTCTGTTCTTGTTTTATCATTTTGCAGAAAAAAATATACTGTTTACCATTTTCCCTTAATATCTTGGTCGTGATGAAGCACTGACGAAGAGGCAAGAGTTAGGAAAATTAATAGATTAATGAAAATGAATAGAAATATATACATATGAAAAAAATTACAGGTCATTGTGATGATAATGAAACCCGATAATGGGTAGTATAGTAGTGATAGTGACGATGGTAATGGTGGGAGTGACAATGTTTTAATGGAAGGATGGTAACAGGGAATGGTGAGGATTGTGGTAATGGTAGGAATGGTTGTAATGATGGTATAGAAGGTTGTGGTGATGGTAGGGATGGTTGTAATGATGGTAGGAATGGTTGTGGTGATGATTCGAGTAGTATGAGGAAAATGAAACTGTGATGCGGTGAGCAATGTAGGAAATTGCATCCTACTACTCGTGTTTGCCTGATGATTTTTAGCATGTTTTCTGTTCGAGCCACAAGAGGCAAGGACCCCACCCACTGGCGGAAAAATGTGAACACGAAGGAAGGAAGAAGGGGAGGATACTCTCTCTCTCTCTCTCTCTCTCTCTCTCTCTCTCTCTCTCTCTCTCTCTCTCTCTCTCTCTCCTCTCTCTCTCTCTCTCTCTCTCTCTCTCTCTCTCTCTCTCTCTCTCTCTCTCTCCTCTCTCTCTCTCTCTCTCTCTCTCTCTCTCTCTCTCTCTCTCTCGGTGTTGGAGCTGATGTTGTTGTTGTAGTCGCTGCTGCCACTGTTGCCGCGGGCGACGTTCCATGTGATATTGGTCGTCGGTTGGGTGTATGAGGCTCTCAGCACGCCTCTGCACTTTGTCCAGCAGTGACAGGTGGCACTGGGCACTACTCATCCAGATGAGAGGACTATACTCAATGATGGGCCTCACTTGGTCCTTGTACAGCCGCATAAGGCAGTCAGCGTCGAGCAGGTGCCTTACTCGGCGCAGGAGAGTCACCCTCAGTGAGGCTCGACGCGCCACTGTCGCCAGTGGTAGTGGTGGTACGTCAAAGCTGAGCCTGGAGTCAACCTCCACCCCCAGGATGTTGATGGAGTCCTTGATGAGGACTCTCTCTCTCTCTCTCTCTCTCTCTCTCTCTCTCCTCTCTCTCCTCTCTCTCTCCTCTCTCTCTCTCTCTCTCCTCTCTCTCTCTCTCTCTCTCTCTCTCTCTCTCTCTTTCTCTTTTTCGAGTGCAGTAAAGGATGTAAAATTGCAGGGGCGTATAAAGACATCGTTGAATCCACTTGAGACTTTTTCAATGAATTATGATGAGAAAGTAGTTTTTTTGAAGTAATGAGACTAAGATGTCTTATTGGTGCCCTGCTTTGAACAATAACTGAAGAGACTTTCAAAATTATGTTACAACATACTAGAAGAGATATGTAGTATTGAGAACACATGACCGGTCTATGAAGATGTAAAGTTGCAGCTCTCCTGTCAGGATATGGGAGTGTAAAGCTTTATTGACTCATTGGTAAATATTTTGGAAGAGAGGCGAGGCGACTCCAGCAAGAGCTCATATGGCAGACGTTCATCATTGCGTTGATATTTAGAATTATTAGACAATGATAGGTGAGGCTGCTGCTATATATGCAAAATCAAAAATATATATGCATCAACCTGTCGTTTTGTTGATGGCAAAGGGATTCTGCAATATACCAAAATGAAGTATTGTTGATAATGATGGTGTATTATGGCGTGCAGTATTGTATACAGTGTTGTTGATATGCTCAAGAATAACACTTGAAAAATACTAATTAAATATGTTTTACCAGTCTTTTTACGACCGTCAGACTATTCAATCAATCAATTGGGGGGCGCGTCGCCTCGCCCACCCTACGACGCCACTTCCGGGGGTCACCACGCGCGAATACCCAAGCAGGTTCCTTTCCCATACCAAGCAGCTCTCGACAAGAAACATCCACTTGCCCCGGCAACGAGCCTTGTGGGCGCCCCCCTGGCCTCCTCCACGCCGGATTGTCTCTTACAGATACAACCCGGTGGGAAGGATCGGTTTCTAGCTAGCGTGCCACATGCCCATATAGCCGAAGTTGGCGCTGATGGACTATGCAGGTAATAGGCCTCGATTCAGTCTCACGGTGCAATCGCTGATTTGACACGTAATCATCCCAGCGATACCCCATGATTCTACGAAGACACTTATTACCAAAGGCATCGATTCGTCTCTTCAAGTCGCTATTTAGTGTCCATGTCTCACTACCATAGAGTAAGACAAGTGACTTGAAAATTCGGATCTTTGTCCTCCTGGACAGGTACCGACAGCGCCAAATACTCCTGCTGAGCGAGTCCATAACATCGTGGGCTATGCCAATCCGCCGTAAGACTTCTTGATGTGACCCGCCGTCATTATGGACTGCGCTACCAAGGTATGTAAAACTTCCCAAGATCTCAATATCCTCGCCGCACGCATGAACAGACTGTACTGTTTCATCTAGTAAGCCTCCAAACACCTGGACCTTGGTCTTGAGCCAGGAGACCTCAAGTCCCAAAGGCTTTGCCTCCTCGTGCAGCGCCTCGAGACCCATCACCAGGACCTCCAGCGACTCAGCAAAGATTACTGCATCATCGGTAAAAACAAGATCAGTGATCTTGGGTTGTCGAGGGATGCTTCACAATCACTTTGATCTACAACTATGCCCAATACCCAGTCCATACAAGTGTTGAAAAGTGATGGGGCAAGGACGCACCCTTGCCTCACTCCTGTATTAACAGGAAAGAAGCAGGATACACCTCCCCCACACTTCACAGCACCTCCCCCAGAGTATTGCCTACTCTATATTGGTAGTAATACAATTTTGTGAACGTTGTGAACTTGATTTGTATTCCGCTTCACTATTATTTGTTAGAAATATCACATGAACAATATTTTTTTTTATTCATGTGAGTCGTGTTTACATTAGTGACTTTCCTCATATCACATTCCTCCAAGGTAGGTGGTATGAGAGTGCTCTTCTAGTCCCTTTTTTTAAAGGGACTAGAAGAGCAAAGTTTTTCACCATGACTTGTAATACTGTGGGACATGTATTTTTCATTATTTTTTGTTAATTAATTCCATTATATTTGTTATATCTATCTAATATACTATAGGAGTAGCCGTGTGTCTGTCTGTTTTGGGTGGCCGAAACTGTAAATTCAATTTTGATGAGAAAAGGCTAAAAAAATCGCAAATAAATCTTAGGTGGTAAGCGGCTTGGTCCCATGTCGATTGAATCATTTTAAAGAGGGAATTTGGGCTAAAAACACTTAAGAGTATTATATTACAGGAAGAAACTTTTACTGACTCCGTAGAGGCGTAGACTCACAGACTTACCGGTTTGTGTCGGGCTTTCACGGTTTGTGTCGGGCTTTCACGGTTTGTGTCGGGCTTTCACGGTTTGTGTGGGGGTTGCTGTGGGGAATTTGCTGGAGTTTTTTTTATTATCTGCAAATTTCCGTCGCCTGATATTTGTTTTGTTTATATTTTCAGGTAAGACGTAAAGGACGTGTTGACTACAAGACTGAGAAGACGTGAGTGTTAACGTTATCAGATACATTAAACATAACTTTGGAGTGTTTTATCTCTTCCCTCTTACTCTTCTTCGTTTCCCAGGCCAGCCTCCCTCCTCACCATCCTTTCCTGTCCTCCTATTATTTCCCTTCCTATGATAATTTTATATTCTCCACCTTATCTATCTAATACGAGTAGCCGTGTGTGTGTGTGTGTGTCTGTCTGTCTGTTTTGGGTAGCCGAAACTAAATTCAATTTTGATGAGAGTAGGCTCAAAATATCGTAAATAAATTGTAGGTGGTAAGCGGCTTGGTCCCATCTTGATTGAATAATTTTGAAGGGGGGTTTTGGGCTAAAAACACTTTAGGAGTATTAGATTACAGGAAAAAACTCTGCGGTAACGTCTTGCCGCATTCCACAAACTCAGTAGACTCATGGACGTTTGTGTGTGTGTGTGTTGGAATCACACGGAACACAAAGGGTTGGAATCAGACGGAACGTGGTCTACCCCGAGGCACTTTGACCAGTGACCAACGACAGCAACAACACGATTGGAGTTTGCAATCACACGTTGTCAAATATATACAACTACTACAAACATCAATACATGGGTCCGAAGGGCCCACAAGCACTTGTCCAATATACTATAGTAGTAGCCGTGTGTCTGTCTGTCTGTTTTGCTATAGTAGTAGCCATGTGTCTGTCTGTCTGTTTTGGGTAGCCGAAACTGTAAATTCAATTTTGATGAGAGTAGGCTCAAAAAATCGCAAATAAATCATAGCTGTAATTAGCAGGAGGCTGTGCAGGAGGACAAAGATCCGGATCTTCAAATCGCTTGTGATCCCTGTCTTACTCTATGGTTGTGAGACATGGACACTAAATAGTGACTTGAAGAGACGAATCAATGCCTTTGGTAATAAGTGTCTTCGCAGAATCATGGGGTATCGCTGGGATGATTACGTGTCAAATCAGCGATTGCACCGTGAGACTGAATCGAGGCCTATTACCTGCATAGTCCGTCAGCGCCAACTTCGGCTATATGGGCATGTGGCACGCTAGCCTGAAACCGATCCTTCCCATCGGGTTGTATCTGTAAGAGACAATCCGGCGTGGAGGAGGCCAAGGGGGCGCCCACAAGGCTCGTGGCTGGGGCAAGTTGATGTTTCTTGTCGAGAGCTGCTTGGTATGGGAAAGGAGCCTGCATGGGAACTCGCGCGTGGTGACCCTCGGGAGTGGCGTCGTAGGGTGGGCGAGGCGACGCGCCCCCCGGCGTATGCCCCCAATGATTGATTGATTGTAATCAGCAGCACCACCACCATTACCACCAATTATACAGCACTCGTACTAAAAAAAAAAAAATGCAATAACTAAGAATCTTGAATTTGGTATAAAAGTGCTGCAATATTTTCTTTCTTGTCTCTTACTTTTCCTCTTGTTTCCTGCTTTTCCTCTTGTATTTTCGCGCCTGGCCTTAACGAGATGAGCGGCGGAGGGGGTTTCCTGTTATCCCGACACCCTCGCCCGCGGCCCCGACCTCTCCCGCGGGGTTCAGCTGGGGGTTCTGTTTTCATGAAGGCAACGACCCCTTCTTGCTGGAATGGACTTTCTGCGTTGTCGTTGTGCGTGTGTGTGTTGCTTCTGTCATGTTATTCTGTATATTATATTATGTATCTTGAAGAAAGGTTACGCGCGCGCACACACACACATACACACACACACACACACACACACACACACACACACACACACACACACACACACACACACACACACACACACACACACACACACACACACACACACACACACACAAATATGCAAACAAACAGATACCGAGTTTGTGAGGATGAGAAGCAAGAAAGCTCATCTCCTTCGCGTCACCTCCCACCTTTCCTTCTATCTGTCTTTCTTCCTGTCTCTCCCTGTACCTCCTCCCGCCACTCTTCTGCGTATCATCTCTCCAGAAACCTCTTCCTTATCTTACTCTCATTTTCACTCCTGCACATACCTACCCATTTGTATTTATCCCTGTTCTTTATTCCACAAGTCCTCCACCCTTCTCGTGCATTTTCCTCTCCATCTTCTTCCTTTAGATTATTTATTGGATTCTTCCCATCTTCTCCCTTCTCCCTGCCTTCGCATCTGCAGTGCTCCGCCAACCACTGCTCAGCGGCGCGCGTAATGCCGTTTCGTGGCCTAACTTTCCACACCGCGCGTAGTTACGTGGTCTGTCCTAACTTTAGGTAATCAACGTGATGGAAAGAATTAGTGAGCGAAGAGAAGACAGCTGAGGGTGTACATTGCGACCCGTGAAATGGTCCTGTATAGATGTTGATCATGGTGTTGTTTGGGTAACTCTTTGCGACTATAATAGTTATTGTTGTTATTATTATTATTATTATTATTATTATATTATTATTATTATTGTGTAGACATACTATAGGTAAAGGTAAAGATAGGAGCATACGCTATGCTGCGCGTGGCATTCGGTGCTCATCTCCGTGGCATTAGCCCTTGGAGCCTGTGGTGGGTAAGGACCCGTTACCCCGGGACACAGGGATAGTGTGACACCAGGGTTACCACAGTTACCTTCCCCAGGTACCCATTTATCAACCTCGAAAGGAAGGAAGAACAGCTGTTTGACTGGTCGCCGACTTGCCCTGGCTCGAATTCGAACCAGGGCCCGCAGATTTGTAGCCAGGCACGCTAGCCACTACACCACGGAGGCGACATACTGACAGGTGTTAAAAAAGGTGATGAAGGAGACACTGGCTGGGAAGTGAGTACTTCATTCCTGACTAGTTTCGCCTTCACTGGGCTTCTTCAGAGGAATATGGCACGCAGGATCCAGTTCCAAAGTTTATTGATTGTACAAGAACAATACAAAACAAATCTACAAAATCTACAAAAAAATTACAGCAAAAAATAATACAAAACAAAGTGTATACGTACAATCAATGCTACTCACAAAGAAGTAGCCCGTGATGTTACAATATATTCAAAGATCAATACATATTTCATAAATATATCTTGATGGCTTGATTATCTCCAGGCGGTGGGCTTGCAGCTCACCCATTTTGTTTCGTCCTTGTGGCTATAGTATTCCGGCAGGGTTAGTTGATAAATGGGTACCTGGGGAAACCTGGGGAAGATAACTGTGGTAACCCGAATGTCACACTAGCCCTGTGTCCCGGGTTAGCTAGTTCTCACCCACCACAGCAGGCTCTTGGGGTTAATGCGACGGAGATGAGCACCGAGGCCACGCGCAGCATAGCGTATGGCCTCATCTTTAGTGCCAATACTCCATACTCCTCCATGCAACATACAGACGTGAAGCAGAAAGAATACATAAATCAGTTGACCTACGCAGACGACTTCACTAAAAGAAACAAGATAATAAACCTGGGGGAAGGATGTGACAGGATGACAACATGTGGTCCTGAAATACAATACTGATACAGCGTTATCTTGTTTTTTCCTCCTCGTCAAGGAATAAAATTGAAAAATGTAAGAGAGAGAGAGAGAGAGAGAGAGAGAGAGAGAGAGAGAGAGAGAGAGAGAGAGAGGGGGCTGTGATCATGTGATGCCAACAAACATCTTTAACCCCTTCACGCCCAGATCTTTCCTTTTCTATATAAAATTGTCTGTTGTTAGCCATAAAATTACGAAAAGTAACTGAATATACCCAATTAGTTAGTCGACAAGGATACTAAACAGGTCATAGCTATAAAATATTGCTTATAGTCACTAAAAATCGTCTAATGGTAGCCAAATTACAATGGAAATTACGTTCTGGGTCTCAAGGGGTTAAAGTAATGCGAGGTTGAAGTTGTTCGTGATTGTTGTAGCTAATCTCACAAACATAATGCGTACATAACTGCGGCAAATAGAAGAGGAGAGAGAGAGAGAGAGAGAAGAGAGAGAGAGAGAGAGAGAGAGAGAGAGGGAAAAAAAATCAAAATAAGAAAATACCGTCAATAAAAAACAGATTATATGGGAGTGTAATAAGAGGAAGTAGAGGAGGAATAATAGTAAAATGAAGAGGAACCAAGAACATATGGATTAGGGGACACCAGGTATATACGTACAAAGGACATTTATATATATTTATAGTGGGTAGATCGGAAAGGAACAGGATGGTAGTCTATGTTGAATTACCCTTCTGAACGATACCCAGGGCGTTTAATCATCTATTAACCAGATTGAAAGCCATTGATAAGAGTGAATCAAGTAAATGGGAAGTGAAATTGCCCCTACCTATTCGAAAACGTAGTGATTGCATAGGTAAATTAATCACATTGAGTTTTAATTGACGCAGACAAACTGCAGATAAATTTGTCGAAAGTCTGGCTTAATCTTGTGAAGCCTGTGAACGTTGAAAAAAGAGTTAGGTTCAGTATATTTATGAGAGAAATTATTCCCTTTTTTAGAATTCCTTCAATATTACACTCCCATATAGTCTGTTTTCTATTGACGGTATTTTCTTATTTTGATTTCTCTCTCTCTCTCTCTCTCTCTCTCTCTCTCTCTCTCTCTCTCTCTCTCTCTCTCTCTCTCTCTCTCTCTCGTTTAATTTCTTCCCACATAAGGCGCGTAAATTGTATAGGAAAAGAAAAAAAACTGGAGCGGGTTGAAAAAATGAACCGCCCAACACCCACCCTTTCATTTGCATTTTAATAGTCAAGTACCTCGGTCTCGCGGAGCACAACTTTTAAGACCGCTGTGCAAGTGACGTAAACCACCTCCAAATGATCTTCCAAGAGGTTTGGGTCGCGGAGGGGGAAGGGGGGCACTTCTTTACTTCTCCTCAGCTCAATTTTCTTCTTGCTTCCTCTTCCCTTCATTCGCACTCTCTCTCCGTCTCTCTCGCTCTCTCTCTCTCTCTCTCTCTCTCTCTCTCTCTCTCTCTCTCTCTCTCTCTCTCTCTCTCTCTCTCTCTCTCTCTCTCTCTCTCTCTCTCCCTCTCTCTCTCTTTCCCTCTATCCTTCGTGACTTGTTATGGTAAGTGGAGGTTTAGTTTTTGTATCTGCTTGTTGGGTCGTGATAAGAGGAAGCGCAGTCAACCGGTTACATCACCTGAGGCAGATTTATGGTGTGCATTTTTGAGGACCTCGCAGAAACCACGTTATCTTTTTTTTTTTCTCTCTCTCTCTCTCTCTCTCTCTCTCTCTCTCTTCTCTCTCTCTCTCTCTCTCTCTCTCTCTCTCCTCTCTCTCTCTCCTCTCTCTCTCTCTCTCTCTCTCTCTTCTCTCTCTCTCTCTCATCCCCTCTCTCTCGTTTTTCCTTGTCTTTATCTTGTATTGTTCTTTTCTCCTTCGTTCTCATGTAGACTTCTTATTCCCAATTATCAATCGATCAATCAATCATTGGAGGCATACGCCGGAGGGCTCGTCGCCTCGCCCACCCTACGACGCCACTATACCGGGGCTCGCCACGCGCGAGTCTCCATGCAGGCTCCCTTCAGCCCCGTACACACTGTCCCGATTTTGGACCACGACAACCCAGCGACTTAAGGATTTGACAAGTCGGCTCCCACGCTCCAAGAAAGAAGGTGAAGGTGAAGAATGATTTTTTTTTGCTGTCATGACAGTCATGCAGACGGTCGCCGTCTGTCGGCAAGACTGTCTGTAAAGTGGTTGGCCAACAGTTGCCAAGGAGTTGGCCGACGGTCTTCCCTACGATCTTCCCGACTGTCTTGGTGGCAGCCTTGCCAACTGTCGCTGAATTACCCAGATTTTTCTACAAAAGGATATTTTGGCCGCAGACATATGTGGAGACTTGTGCAGTATATGCGCATCGTTTGGGTATTGTCGCCGATTTTAACCCAGATTTAACTTCGAAATGATACTTTGGCCAACATCCCGACAAGGTGTTAGCCGATATTTCCGAGCCGACAGTCGTCACGAACGTTCTTCATTAGACGAGGACTGTCGTCACGACAGCCTTTCTGACTTCGTCAAGAGAGGGTGAGGTTTCGTCAATGGGAGGATCGGCATCCACTGCCCGTAATCCAGTGGTGTGAAGCTGCCCAATTGGAGGGTCCACCGTGAACAACTGCCCTAAGTACTCAGTCCAACGAGCCATCTGCCCATCCATGTCCGACACGAGGCGCCCATCTGCTGCTCTGATAGCTTCATTTATCCTCCCTCACTATATCTGCCCGTCAGGGTGGCAAGGTTGGTAGAGACGTGAGTTCGCAATGTGCAGCGTCCCTGTGCATTCGGTCAGCGGTTCGAGTCCGCCTAGTTCGTGCTGACGTGGCGGCGCTTTGTATAGTCAATAACCTTGTAGTTGGTAGTTTACTTGCAAAGTGTCTAGATAGGATGAAAATCTTATCTTATCTCTCACTATATCTAGTTTTTTCTGTTCTGTTTCCTGCTTGTTCTTCCCTCTCAACCAGTTCTCACATTGTTACCTTTCTTTCTTTTCTCTTTTATCTCTTTCATTGTGTCTTTAACATCTCACCTGTACTTTTTCCATTGCTCAGAATCGAATCAGTCATCCCTTCCTCCTGCAGCATTCCATTAGGTTTATTTTAGCGGAGTTTATTTATTCTGTATTGCATAGTGATTCTAGTAGTTTTTTTCCCTTTTTTCCTTTTACTTTTTTTGCCTCCACGACCCATTGATAGTTTGCATGGTCATATATTTTTTTCTTCCTATTTTATTCCTGCAGTTTTCATTCTCTCTCTCTCTCTCTCTCTCTCTCTCTCTCTCTCTCTCTCTCTCTCTCTCTCTCTCTCTCTCTCTCTCTCTCTCTCTCTCTCTCTCTCTCTCTCTCTCTCTCTCTCTCTCTCTTTGTTTCGTGTTTTGTTGTTATTGATTTTAGTTTTTTTGATGTAATTGTGATTATTTTTCTTCCTTTTCCTTGTGTAATTATTCTTTTATTTTATTATATAATCTGAAGTATTCCTGGTTCACTATTTTCCTGTTTTTGGTTTAATCCTTTTCGCAAATTTTTCATGCTGATTATTTGCACCCTTTTCCATGGCTTCCATTTCATCAGTATTTTTTTCCTTCTATTTATCACTTATCTTCGTTTCTGCTTATACATACCCTCCCCCCCCTCCCCATTTTTTTATTTATTTTTTAGTTTAGTTTTTTTTTAGTTTTTTACCATGCACTTTTCATCAGTTTCTATTTATTTCCACATATTCCCTTTCATGTTTCACTAGTTATTATCTGTTATCAAGTATCTGTATTAGTATCAAGTTATCTTTGTTCCCGTTCGGATTGTCCCCGCGTCATCAGTTTACGTCATCCACTTGTTATCAGTGTCTTGTGTCAGTGACGTCTGTGTTGGTTCTCGGAGGTTCGGTTGAAGGTCATTCGGAACGTCTGAAATTCTACTCGAAATGACATTGTGTAATCTATGCAAGGGGATATGGAGGAGAATCATAACGACTGTTTGTGTGTGTGCGTGTGCGTGTGCGTGTGCGTGCATGTGCACGTGTGTTCTCTTATATTTTTCTCCCTCCTTCGTGTAAGTACAAGAGAAAAATACACATATATACGTACGTGTTATTATTCGTATTTGAAAGTTACGTAAATACTACACGAACTACGCTGTTTTATCTCACACTTCTCCCTTCATACTTATATTAGATTTTTAATAGTTACTTGTCAAAGGTTTTATTTATTTATGCGTGTCTATTATTTTTATCTGTGTAGTTTTTCTTCTTACCTATCTTCGTTATTTTTTTTCTCTTGCTCGATTCATTTTCTTTTTCTGTCCCACTTTCATCCATGGTCAATTGTTCATTCCGGTTTTTTTTTCCTGTGTCACTTTTCTCTCTTGCCCATTAAATTTTCTTTTTTATTTGCTTCATCAACTCATATTTTCTTTTCCTCTTCCCTTTATTGTTGCACTTTCTTTCTCTCCAACTCTTTCATATTTTTCTCTATTATTCCCTTCTTCCAATACCAATATCCCTTCCGTCTCTGTTCCTTTTTTACGCGTATCAAGTCCAGCTGCGGCGGCGGGCTGGGTTCACTTTTCGTCGTGTAAGGGAACTGGAGGCAGTGTGGGAGGCGGCCTGATGGATAGCTCCGCGAGTGGAAGGCACCTGACAAACACTGCAGTGCGGAGAGGGAGGGAGGAAAGGAGGAAGGAAGTGAAGGAGAGAGGAAGAGAAGAAAGAAAGAAGACAGCGACCGCAGAAGGGAAGGAATGATGAGGGTGAGGAGAATACACCACAGTCATATTTGAAAGAGTAGTGTGACCAGAACCATATTTTATAGCACGTGTTTATGAGCTGTGGTCAAAATGCAACAGTTGTATCCTGTAATGATAGGAACAACAATGATGATGATATTAACAATAGCCACGTGTATTCAGCAATGGTGCGTTTTGAACAGGCTTGCAACTTCTTGTTTTTAGGCTTTTGGAGGTGAAGTGTTTGGTTGTCAGCTAGCCAGGCGACCTTTCTTTAAAACTTTTTAGTGCCCAATTTAAAAAACTTTTTACACGTGGAATCCAATCACAACTTTAGAAATAAATAATTAAACATGCTAGAGCCTTAAAAATACAAATCGATACATATATATATATATATATATATATATATATATATATATATATATATTTATATAT
>JACEEZ010003024.1:0-2500 GCA_016584305.1 Chionoecetes opilio
GGGGGGGGCAGTCCCCCCCTTTCCGTTCCCCCGGGGCCTCCCCTGGGTCCCCCCGCCTCCGGAGGATGACCGGGAGACCGAGGGAGGCACCTGCCTTCCCCTCCAGGCTGTCACCTTGGAGTTTTAGTCCCCCCAAATGACTTCAGTGTGCTCCCCCGTGCTGTGTATCGGGCGGAGCGGCGGGGGCGGAATTTGGAACCTGAAAAGGGGGGTCAATGAATACTAGTGGGGATGGATTTAAATACATAGCATTTTAGATCATTTTTGGAACCGGGTTTGTGCCGCGTGGAGGTGGTGACAGGTTGGAGTTAATACATAAGTTTATAATCATTTTGGAAACCAGGTTGTGCCGCGGGGAGGTGGTGACAGGTTGGAGTTAATACATGTACTGTAGTTTCATTTTGGGAACCAGGTTGGCTGCGGGGAGGTGGTGACGGGTTAGGTTTAATACATAATCTGTAGTCATCTTGGGAAACCGGGTTTTGTGCTCTTGGTGGTGACGGTTGGATTTAAAGGTTTATTTTGATACTATCCAAAAAGGTCATGTTCGCCAACGTTTTTACTCCAACCTGTCATCGCTTTTTTTCGGGGGTGCATGAAATAGGCTGATGGTTTGAACGCTCACGCGTCACCAAAGAAGGTTGGAGAAATGCACGAAGATGCATGCTGCCTAGAGGAAGAATCCCCGGGGAAATGCGGGGTTTTTTGGAGTTACCCCCCCTCGAGCACCCTCCCTCCTGGACCAAGATTGAAGTACAAGGGGGGTTTTTAAAAACCCCAGCCAAGGGGGATGCCCTGTACAGGGCAGCCCCTTTCCCGGGTCCCAAGCCCGGTAAATGGAGGGGGTTGAGGTTGTTTAACTGCTCAACCCGTAAAAAATTCCTGTTACTAAAAACGGGCCCGCCTGGGGAATTGGACAGACCTTTAGATGACGCTTAGTGATCCGTCATGCTGATCAGGGCGCCCCTGCCCAAACCCCATGACCACCCCCAAGGGTCCTCGGTGGCGGAGGGGCCAGGCCCTCGAGGTCACCCTGGCCGTAACACCCCCGCGGGGGCAGGGGTGCTGGGGGGGAAAGGGGAAGAAAGCATGAAAGCGGGTTTGCGAGCATTCTCGTTTTTTTAGCTGGAGAATTTTCCCCTCAAATAAGAGGCAAGCAAAGAAAATCAATCCGTGCATTGATTAAACAGCAGAAGATAAAGGCGAAGCAAAAACAGGATAAGCGCTTAACGCCAAAGTTGGCGGGAAAAGAAGCAAGAAAAAAACTGCCAGGGGGCACGGAGCTCCGGGGAAGATCTGAGATCGTCAACAGATTTCAAGATCAATCCCCGGGGGACTCAATTGCGAGCATGGTGTATTTGTCTCATTTTGAAGCCAGGTTCCCGTCAGTCCCCTAAAAAAGAAAAACACCAGCGATAATCCTAAAATGTCAAAGAAATAAAAGAGGGCGGAGAGGGAGAGAAATCGGCTGAAGGCGAAAAGGGAAAACAGAAGCAGATCGTATTATGGCCTTTTGGCCCGGCTGGAGGGGGACATGAATCCCGCCGAGGACCCTCCCCAGGGTAGGAGTTCCTAAAAAAAGAGTCTGGCAAGGGGACCAGAAAAAGCCCTCAGCTGGACTGCGAGCACTGCGCGTTGGTCTCAACTGCGAAAAGTTTTTCCTCAAATACAAACAACCAAAGAACTTATCATTGCGTTGATTAAGCCAAGATAAAAGCAACGAGAAAAATATAAGGCGCTCAACCCCCAAACTTGAGAGAAGAATGAAAAAAAAACCTGCCGGGGGCACGGGGCTCCTGGGACACGTCCAGTTGAAAAAAAATTTTGAAGATCGTTTCCCCGGAACCAAGTGGCTTGGTTTGTTGCGTATTGTGAAATGTTCCCGTCAGTTAGGTACGAAAAAAAAAACCGCTAAAAGATTATAAAAGATGAAGAAAAAGAAGGGGAAACCGGCTGAGGAGAGCGTGTAGCGGCGTTTAACGCCAGCGGGCCCAAAGGGCGGGCGAGGCGTCAAACACCGACCCGCCACCAAAAACTCACCACCGCAAATCAGGTTCCGTTTGATCCAGACCTGCCGCGGCCTTTAAAAATCGGGAAAATTTTCTTTTAAGATTACTTTAAGAGTGGGTTGGGCCTTTAAAGACCAGAGTAGGACGCCTCCACGAGCTGAAAGACGGGCCGGGGGGCTTCACTGGGACATGCAGGCGATGGCCTGCCCGACGCGGCTGCCAAAGGCCCCGAACAGCGGGGGAAGTATTTGGGGGCCGCGGGGATAACTTCAAAAAAAAAACACAACAACCTTTTTTCCCGTTTTGGCAAGAGCAATACCTGCCCAAAAAAAACTTACTTTTTATAAAAACCGTCATTGAATGAAAGTTGCCACCTGTGTTTCGGGGGAAATCAACCAACCTTGCCTGAAAATATGCGGACACGCGCCCCGATTAACTTAACAAACAAGTTCAATTACCGTAGCGTTTGGTTCTTACCCCCCCTCATTTTG
>JACEEZ010003024.1:7500-12500 GCA_016584305.1 Chionoecetes opilio
TACAACCGTTTCCTCTGAAACATAAATAAACACTTTTCCCTGAAAACATAAATAAAAACCTTTTCCCTACAACTTTAATTTTAAAAACACTTTCCCTGCAACTTAAATAAAACATTTCCCCTCCCAAAATAAATAAAAACACTTTCCCTGCAACAAAAAATACAACACTTTCCCGAAAACATAGATAAACCCTTCCCTGCAACTTTTACATAAAACCCAAAAAATCCCTGCAACTAAATAAAAACAAAATTCCCTGCAACATAAATAAAACATGTTTTCCCGCAACAAAAATAAAAACCCTTTCCCCCCTGAAACATAAATAAAAACACTTTCCCTGCAACTAAAAAAACCCATTTTCCCTGCATCATAAATACAACACGCCCCTGAAACAAAAATACAACATTTCCCCCCGCAAATAATACAACACGCTCCTTTTAAAAACCTAAATACAACTTTTTCCCCTGAAACCCTAAATACAACACGCTCCCTGCAACAAAAATTAAAAACACGCTCTTTTTGAAAAAAAATACAACACTTTCCCCTGCAACAAACCACAAAAAACTTTACCCGAAAACATAAATAAAACCCCTTTTTCCCTGCAACATAAAAAAAACACTTTCCCTGCGCATAAATAGAAACTTTCCCCTAAAAAATAAATAAACACGATCCCTCCCAACATAAAAAAAAAACACTTTCCCTGAACATAAATAAAAACACGTTCCCTGCAACTAAATAAAACACCTCCCTGCAACACAAATACAAACGATCTCTGCAACAAAAAGAAAAAATTTTTCCCCTTTGCAACATAAAATACAAACGCTCCCTCCCAACCCAAAAATACAACACTTTCCCTCCCAAAAAATAAATAAAAACACTTTTCCCTGCAGCATAAATGGGAAACACGTTCCCTGCAAACCCAAAAAATAACACGATCCCTGCAACATAAAAAACCCCTTCCCCTCCCAACATAAATACAACACGTTCCCTGAAAAACATAAATAAAACACGCCCCCTGCAAAAAACAAAATTAAAAAAACACATTCCCCTGCAACTAAATAAACACGCCCCCTGCCAACATAAAATTTACAAAAAAAACCGCCCCCCCTGCAAAAAAAAATTTTACAAAAAACGCCCCTGCAAAAAATACAAAAAGTTCCCCTTCCCAACAAATACAACACTTTCCCTGCAAATAAATACAACACCCCCCCTGCAACAAAATAAAAACACTTTTCCCGGGAACATAAATACAACACGCCCTGAAAAATAAAAAAAACACCCCCCGAAAAAAAAACCCAAAAAACAGGGCCCCTGAAAAAAAAAAAAATTACCAAACACAAAAAACCCCCTTTCCAACAAAATACAACACTTTCCCCTGAAAATAAATACAACACCCCTTCCCTGCAACAAAATCCCAACCTTCCCTGCAACATAAATACAAACACGACCCCGCCTTTAAATAAAAACCTTTCCCTGCAACAAAAAATAAAAACACGTTCCCTGAAAACATAAATACAACACGTTCCCTGCAACATAAATAAACATTTTCCCTGAAAACATAAATACAAAACGTTCCGCAACATAATTCCAACATTTTCCCCTGCAACATAAATAAAACCCCCTTTCCCCGGGCAACAAAAAATACATGATTTTCCCCTCCCAACTAAATACAACACGCTCCCGGGAAACTTTAAATAAAAAACACTTTTTTTGCAACAAAAATACAAAAAACCTTTCCCTGCAAATATTAAAAACACGCTCCCTGAAACATAAATAAAAACCTTTTTTCCCTTGCAACATAAAAAAAAACAGGGTTCCCTTCAACATCAATACAACACGTTCCCTGCAACATAAATACAACACGCTCCTTGCAACATAAATAAAAAATTTTTCCCTCCCAACATAAATACAACACTTTCCCTGAAACAAATAAAACCCCGCTCCCTGAAAACCAAATACAAGGATCCCAAAAAACTAAATACAACACTTTCCTACAACAAATACAACACGTTCCCGGCAACACTAAAAAACGTTCCCTGCAACATAAATACAGCACGATCCCTGCAAAAATTTAAAAACCCCGATCCCTGAAAAAAAAATTAAAAACGTTCCCGGGCAACATAAATAAAACACTTTCCCTGCAACAAAAATAAAACCAGCTCCCTCCCAACCATAAATCAAACCCCTTTCCCGGGAAAAAAAATCCAACACGCCCCCTGCAAATTTTTTAAAATACTATCCCTGCAATATAAATACAACACTTTCCTTTAAACATAAAAAAACAACACGATCCCTGCAACTAAATACAAAAAACGTCCCCGAAACTTTAAATAAAACACGCTTCCCTGCAACAAAAATTTACAGAAACGACCCTGCAACTAAATCCCAAACTTTCCCCTGAAAACAAAATAAAAAGCACGATCCCTGCAACAAAAATACAACACTTCCCTGAAACAAAAAAACAACACGTTCCCTGCCCATAAAACAGCACGCCCCTGCAACATAAATCCCAACACTTTTCCCTGCAAAATAAAAAACCCCTTTCCCCGAAACATAAATACAACGTTCCCGCAACAAAAATACAAACTTTCCCCCTGAAACATAAATGAAAAACACGTTCCCTGAAAAAATAAAAACACGTTCCCTGAAAAAAAAATTTACAAACGTTCCCTGCAACTAAATAAAAACATGCTCCCTGCAACATAAATACAACACTTTCCCCGAAAACCTAAATACAACACGCCCCTGCAACATAAAAAACAACACATCCCTCCAACATAAAAAACAGCACAAATCCCTGCAACAAAATACAACACGCTCCCTCCCAAATAAAAAAAACACGTTCCCTGCAACATAAACAACGTTCCATGAAAACATAAATACAAAAATTTCCCGGGAAACCCAAAATGCAACACTTTCCCCTGAAAACAAATAAAACCAAACCTAAAACCCAAATAAAACCCAATTTCCCCTTTGAAAAATAAATAAAAACACGCCCCTTTGCAACAAAAATACAACACTTTCCCCTGCAAAAATAAATAAAAACCTTTTTTCCCTTCCAACATTAAATAAAAACACTTTTCCCTGCAACAAAAATACAACACGCCCTAAAACATAAAACAACACTTTCCCTGCAAAAAAAAAATACAACTTTTCCCTTTTGAAACCCATAAATAAAACATTTTTCCCTGCAACATAAATAAAACCCACGTTCCCTGAAAACATAAATAAAACACGTTCCCTGAACATAAATACAACACTTTTCCCTTCCAACAAAAAATACAACAGGGTTCCCTGAAAACATGAATAAAACACTTTCCCGGGAAACATAAATACACCCCTTTCCCTGAAACCAAAATCCATTTTTTCCCTAAAACCCAAATACAACACTTTCCCCTCCAACAAAAATACAACACGCCCCTTTGCAACATAAATAAAAACCCGTTCCGTCCGGCTTTCCTCCTTCCCCCTCAAGTTTTTTCCCCCTTTTGTTAATTTTTCCTTCTTTGTCTGCTTTTCCCAAATTTTCCCTTTTCCCGACGACTTTTTCGTGATTTTCCCCTGCCCTTTCTTTTTGTCGTCACTCTATTTAGTTTTCCTGTTGCTTTTTTCCTTCTCTGTCGTCTGTTCTTTTTTCCCCTACTTTTTCACGATTTTCCCCCGGGTTTTTCCCGGGGGATTTCTTTTGCACTTGGCTGTTTTCGTTTCCTGATCTGTTTATTTTGTTCTCCAAGTTCTTTCCATTTCTTTCCCTTCTTTTTTCAGTTCGTTTTTTCCTTTAAGTTGAATTCGTACTTTTTTCCCCCTTTCATAAAGTATTTTTTTAAATTTATTTCCGTTTGTTCTATAATCCATTTCCCGTTCTGTTTTGTTTTTCTACCTGTTCCTTTGTTCTCTAAACCCGTTTTTTTCTGTTTTCCTTCGCCTTGTTCTGTTCTTCATTCCATTTCTTTGTTTTTTCCCGTTTTTTATTCCCTTTTTCCCCAGTCCAAATTTTGCCTTTTTCTATCGGGTTTTTTCCGTCTTTCAATATGTCCCCCTTGGGCCCCCTCTTAAACCTCTTTCCTTACATTTGGGGCCCAAACAGAGACAAAATTTAATACTTCTTAAAAAAATCAGAAAAAAAGCTTAACCCCCCTGCAAAACAAAAACATTCCCCCTCAACCCAAAACATTGGGCACCACGCTTGGAAAACTAAAAAGGGAAAAAAAAGGGGGAAAAAAATATTAAAAAATGAACCCCTAAAATAGCCTATTACTAAAAAATGAAAAAATGAAAAAATCCCTCTTTTTAGTTTTGCAATCAAAAAAAACAAAATTTGAAAATAACCTACAAAAAAAAATGGGACGAAAACCCCCCCTCTTTTTTTGTGTGTAATCGAAAAAAATATAACTTTGCAAATTTAAACCCACTATTAAAAAATGATCAAAAAACTCCCCCTTTCCTAGCAGGGCCCAATTTTAAGGCAGTAAAGTTTTTTCCACAAATCTCTGTAAAGTTTTTTGGTAAAGTTGTTGGGGTAGCTTAGGGGGGAGAAAAGTTTTCGTGTTGGGTCGCCAGCCCTGTGGTTTTCCCTAAATTATTACCCCCCAGGGGGGAAAAAAGTCTCTCTGTATCACGTAGGTTTTTTTCTTTTTCCTCCCAACACGTCCTTTGCTTTTCTTTCTTTTTGTTATTATTTTCTTTTTAAGGTTTTTTCTGTCTCTTTCGTGACAAAATTTTGTGATTTATTTATGTCAGTTTTACCCGGGGGGTTTTTTTGACACATGTTTTTAAAAGGGGTTTTTTTATGTACACATGTTTTAATGTTGGTTTTTTTTTGTATGCATATATTTACCAGCAAAGGAGGGTAACTTTTCTATTTGGTTTTCTTAAATTAAAATAAAATTTTTTTATTTAAATATCATTTTTTTAACACACGCGCATGCACACACACACACACACCCACACACACCCCACACAACACACACACACCCCACAAAACACCACACACACACCCCACA
>JACEEZ010003024.1:17500-37500 GCA_016584305.1 Chionoecetes opilio
CTCTCTCTCTCTCACTCTCTCTCACCCTCTGTCACGCACCTCTTGCTTGGTGATGTAGATGGGCTTGTTCATGATGAGCCAGGTCGCGGTCTCCCAGCAGCCCGGTGCGTGGTGGACCCGTCGTAGGTCATGTAGTGGTGCGTGCTGGGCAGGAGGCCGGCCAGCGAAAAGTGGCAAATGGGCCATTTCTGTCCTTGGTATGTCACCTTGCCAAACCCAGATGACAGGATCCGGATATCGTCATTTCCGTTCTCGCCCACCTGTGTTTATAAAAATAAAAAAACCTAATCAGATAGTGTATATGAAAAGATAAGAATAGCAACAGAGAAAATAATATGGTTGAGATGAAGATAAGAGGATATGAATGATTAAATAGATGAAGGGATGTAGAATGTAAGAGTATGATGATCAATACGAGTAAAGAACAATGCAAATAAGGGGAATAATAGAAGTAGAGGAAAAGGTATGAGATGGAGAAGGAGGAAGAAGAGAAAGAGGAGGAGGAGAAGAAGGCGGAGAGGATGATAAGTGAGCAAGAGAGAATATGTGCGAGAGAGTAGGGATATAAATGACCTGTTTGCTGTTATCACGCTGCCTGTGTCTACATCACACACACACACGCACACGCGCACACACACAACACACACAACACACACACACACACACACACACACACACACACACACACACACACACACACACACACACACACACACACCACACACACCACACACACACACACACCACACACACACACACACACACACACACACACACACACACACACACACACACACACACACACACACACAACCCACACACACACACACACACACACACACACACACACACACACACACACACACACACACACACACACACACACACACAACACACACACACACACACACACACACACACACACACACACACACACGTACACACATACACGTACACACACACAAATTAAGGGCTATATTCAAGAATGCTCGTCAAATCCCGGCCGGTGGAGATTCTCCACCGTCGTACCTCCACTGGCTGCATCTACAAGAAATGCCCGACCGGTGGATATTTGACAGTCGTACCAACACAAGCAGTGGCTGCAAAAGCAGTCGTACCAACACAAGCGGGTCCAAGGCTATATCAGTACTTTGACTGTTTTACACCTATCTGATTCCTTTTACTAGCCTAATTTATCATTTCTGCCATTAAAATAATAGCTTTGTTAGTGTTCGCCACTTATATGAGGCATTGAGGAAGAAAAAATGGGCCTGAGTGGGCTTGGGATCTGATGTACGTAGGTACACCCCTGTGGGACGGGATGTACGTACATCCCGTCCCCAGAACATGTGGCCAGCCGCCAATAAGCAATATCTAATTCCTTTTACTAGCCTAACTTATCATTTCTGCCATTATAATAATAGCTTTGTTAGTGTTCGCCACTTATCTTAGGCATTGAGGAAGAAAAAATGGGCCTGAGGGGGCTTGGGACGGGATGTACGTACATTCTTGTACGTACATCCCATCCCAGGAACATGTGGCCAGCCGCCAAAAAGCAATATGGCGACCACCACCACCACAGCCGCTCTCCTTCGTCACCACTTCTCACAGCAATATAAGGCCTCCTGCACCTAATTTTACCTTAATTATGACACGTGTGCACTCACAAGGTATGCGTGTTACTCTCGGTTGTGTTGAAAACTCACCTGTAATGGTCTGGGAAGAAATAGGATGAAATAAGTGCACAGTGAGATGAAGGTGGGATCTGCATGGTGTCGTGAATCAGCTGACTCAAATCTCCACCCGTTGTGTTACCTCTTTTGATTCTTGTATACGGATTCGCGATGCAACGGGTGGAGAAAAGTTCTTGAATATAGCCCTAAATCAGCACCTTCTATTTCCCTGAGCAAATAAAAGTCGTAAACAGAAGAGAAATAGGATAGGAATAAAGGAAAGAAAGAAGGAAGGCAGGAAGAAGGGAGAAAATAGGAAGGATGGAAAGTAGAGAAGAGGAGGAGGAGGCAGGAGGAGGAGGAGGAGGAGGAGAGGAGGAGGAGGAGGAGGGGAGGAGGAGGAGAGAAAGCTGCAATCCTCGCTTGAAATCTCCATAAAAGCTACATTCTCCAGTAGGTTTCCCTGGCTATCACAATGAAATTCCTCTCTCTCTCTCTCTCTCTCTCTCTCTCTCTCTTTCTCTCTCTCTCTCTCTCTCTCTCTCATCTCTCTCTCTACTCTCTCTCGTCTCTCCTCTCCTCTCTCTCTCTCTCTCTCTCTCTCTCTCTCCTCCTCTCTCTCCTCTCTCTCTTCCTCTCTCTCTCTCTCTCTCCTCTCTCTCATCTCTCTCTCTCTCTCTCTCTCTCTCTCTCTCTCTCTCCTCTCTCCTCTCTCTCCTCTCTCCTCCTCTCTCTCTCTCTCATCTCTCTCTCTCTCTCTCTCTCTTCTCTCTCTCTCTCTCTCTCTCTCTCTTCTCTCTCTCTATTCTCTCTCTCTCTCTCTCTCTCTCTCTCTCTCTCTCTCTCCTCTCTCTCTCTCTCTCTCTCTCTCATCCTCTTCTCGCTCTCTCTCTCTCCCCTCCTCTCTCTCTCTCTATCCTCAACTCTCTCTCTATCACACAGCGCAGATCGAATCGTCTGTTTAAGCCAACAAATAAAAGAAAAGTTTGCCGGGTAGGCCGCGAGCCGGGACCTCATACCGTCTTCGTCAACCCGCGCCTTCACTGTTTTGGTTTCTGACAAAGTGGATATTTTTGCCATTTCCTCGGCACTGCCACCTGACTTCGTTATATGAAATGGCGGTGGCAGGGAGGGAGGTAGGGAGGGATGGAGGGATGCAGGGAGGGAGGGAAGCTGGATGGATGGAGGGAGGGAAGGTGGATGGAAGGAAGGAGTGGAGGGAGGGAGGGATGGAGGTTAGAGGGGAGGAAAAGTGGATGCAGAGATGAAATGCAGGCTGGGTGGAAGGGTGGAAGAGGGGGAAATGTGAATCAGGAATTACGAGAGAAGGCTAAGAAAGAGGGAGAAAAGTATATATATTTTTCATTCATACATTTTTTCTCCCATTTTTTAAATCATACATTTTTAAAGTAAATTTCGCATGTTTTCAATTTTTCATGTTTGTATTTCGACAATTTTTCTTGCGTTACACTTATTTTTTCCTATTTTCCTAGTTTATACATCTGTTATATATTTCATAGTTTCTACATCTCCTATATTTTTCAGTTTCTACATCTCATTTATTTTCATAGTTTCCATAGTTATCATGTGCATTATTTATATTTTTATGTTTATTATATTTTCGTCTTTACAACTTTCTTTAATTTTTTTGAATATTCATTTTTATCTTATATTCTTCTTGGAAAGCGCGCACACGAGAAGGGCCACAGTCTCGCTCGTCTATATCACAGCCTTCCAACTCACGCCCTTCAGCCATGCCATACAATTTACAGCGCCCCTAATGTGCCCAGGTGTGCGAGGGGGGAGGGCAGGTACAGGGGGGGCGCGGGGGGGCAGGCACAGGGGGAGGGGAGGCAGGTACAGGGGGGGCAGGTACAGGGGGGGCAGGTGGACAGGAAACAGGTTGGCTCTTCCCTTTGACAGGTGTTTTTATAATTAATCCAAGGCGAGTTCATTTTATAAAGGAAACACTTTTATATCTTTGAGTCATTAGTTACAGATTTATACAGTAGATGAATGATTTTCGATTAATGTTACAGAGTTCTTAATCATTTGTTTTGATTTACAGCCATTCGTCATGTTGTTTCGAGTTAAGAACGTTCGTATTTAGGGATTGCAGGTCGATGATTCGCTTCAGTTCGCTCTTATTCGCAAACTTTTATGCAAAAAAATGACCATACCGAATAATCTTGCTGCTGAAGCCGATTTTTTTTTTTCTCTCGCTCTCTCTTCTCATTTCATTGTATATTTCCTCCTTCTACGCTGACGACGCCCTTCGGAACCTCCTCCTCCTCCTCCTCCTCCTCCCCTTTTCCTCCCCCCCCTCCTCCTCCTCCTCCCCTCCTCCCTCCCCTCTCCTCCCCCTCCCCCTCCCTCCTCCCATTGCCTAGCTGCCAGTAAAAAGGCATATATGATGTTGGGCTTTATTAAACGCAACTTTGAACATAAAACTCCGAAAGTAATGACACAATTATACACGTCCTTGGTTAGGCGCACTTGGAATATGCCTTTTAATTCTGGTCGCCCTGTTTCGTAAAGATAAAGCCAAATTGGGAATCAGTGAAAAGAAGAGCAACCAAACAAATTCCATCTCTGCGAAATTCATCTTATGAAGAGAGACTGCGGAAACTTAATATTTTTTCCTTAAAGGATCGTAGAATCCTGGGGACTTGGATAGAAAAACCTTTAAGATCCTAAAAGGTTTTGATGTCATTAATCAAAGAGAACCTAAATTCGAGCTTTCAACTCAAGTGACAACAGGAAATAATGGTTTAAAAACTAAACGGTCAACGTTGCATCACCGATCTCCGAAAAATTATTTTTAATGTTAGAGTTCCTTTGAACGATGGAACAAGTTACCAGCAAATGTTGTCGGAGCCAGCACAATAACTACATTCAAAAACAGACTTGACGCGCACTGTAAAGTAAATGGGTATTTGATAGTGGCGAATTCGTATCAGTCCCCCGTATCAATTAGTTGTAGTGGGGAGTGGTAGTTTGTTAAATTATTTTTCCCCTAATTTCCCTTCCAAATTTTTGCACTATGAAACCCTTTCCCTGTTTTTCCTATTTTTCCCCCCTTTAGGGAATGGTTCATTTTCCAAACTGTTTTTTCTTACAAGTAATTTTTTATAGTTAGAAGGATGTTTGTTTCAGCCCGATAAACCCCGTTATGGAAACCCAATAGTTTCCCTGGGTTTTGTTTTATTCCCCATGTAAAACCTAATGTAAAAAAAAAACCCCCCTCCTCCTCCCTACTTCATGGTTTCCCCCTAAAAGAAAAGGAAAAAAACATTAAAACTTCCCAAGCTTCCGCCCAAACGGAAAGCCCCGCCCCCAAATTTTCCCCCGGCCCGCCCCGGGGGTTAACAACCCCATAATTCTCCTTTAAATTTTTCCTCAAATTTCTCCTGTGTCTTGATGTGGCACCCTTTTTTCCACGGTTTGAGTTTAAAATGTTTTTTTTCCCTATCCCCCTTTTTTCTCAGTTTTCTGGGAGGTGGGGAAAATTTTTGCCCCCTTTTGAAAGGGAAAAGGAAAAAGGAGGAAGGGAGGAGGGGAGGAGGAGGAGGGGGAAGGAGGAGGAAGGAAGAGGAGGAAGGAGGGAAAAGGGAGGGAGGAGGAGGGGGAGGAGGAGGAAAGGGGGGAGAAAGAGGAAAAGGGAAAATAAATAGGTTTCCTTTCAAAAAAAATTTTTAACTCCCTTTTTCCCTTGGGAATAGGTTGGGAATTTTTTGGGGTTTTTTTTGAAGACCCGTTTTGGGCCCTAAAATTTACGGGTTGTGCGTGTGCCTTTTGGCGTGGGTGGGGCGTTTTGCGTTGGTTTCGTGTGCGTGTGCCCGGGGGCGTGTGTGTGTGTGTTATTGGAAAGGACACGAAAGGGAAAGGGAGGAATTTGGGGGATTAGGAAGGAGGAAAAAAAAAAAAAAAGGAAAAATTTAAAGGAAAAGGAAGAAAAAGGGAAAAAAGAAGGAAAAGGGGGGAAAAGGGAAAAAGGAAAAAAGGGGGGGAGGCAGAGGGCCCCAAAAGGAGGGGGGAAAAAGCAGGGAAAAGGAAGGGGGGGGGGGGAAAAGGAAAGGAAAAAAGGGAAAGGGGGAAACCCTTCAATTATTCGAGTAACCCCAGTAATTTTTTTTTTTTTTTTTAAAAATTTAATTTTTTCATTTTCCTACAGAAAAAGAAAAAAAAATTAAATTTTGGGAACCCCCACATTTAAAACTTAAGTTAAAAAAATTACCCTTACCCTTTTCTTTTACAATCCTTTTCATCTATTTCATTTTAAAAAGAGATTTAGCGGGGACCACCCGCCCGTGGAGTCACGACGACCGGAAACAAGGTCGTCCCCCCGCTCCCCTGTTTCCCCCTTTTAAAGGACCCCACAATTTTTGAAAAAAGTGAAAACGGCGATCTTATATTTTTTTGTAAACTTCCTCCCTTTTTCTTCCCTTTCCCCATTCCCTACTACGGGTGTTTTTCTTCCCTTTATTAAAAATTTTTATCATTTAAATTTTTAAAATTTTTTTTTTCAGCGGCCCTTTTTTTTTTCCCTTTGTTCACCATCATCCCCTTTTTTTTTTTCTTTTTTCTTTAAAAGACAAAATGAAAAAGGGCCTTTTTTATCTATGGGGGTAAAAGTGGGCCAAAGTGTTAAAGGGGGGTTGTGTGTGTTTTTTGTGTGTGGTGTGTTTGGGGGGGTGTGTGTGGGTGTTGTGTTTTGTGGTTTTGTTTTGTGTGTGTGTGTGGGGTGTGTGTGTGTTGGGGGTGTTTGTTGTAACATTCCAAACCCCCGGTCCCGGGCCCAACCCCGAGCTGGGTTCCGCCGATCCGCCCAAAGGGTTTCCAAACCCTCCCCGCCAAGTGCGGCTTGGGGGGCCCATTATTACCGATTTTTGGGCCAAAAATTTTGGGACCTCCCCCACACCAACCCCCAAAACCTCCATCCCCTTTTTCTTTAAGGGGGACAGTAACCGCCCGAAATTTTTTCAAAGGGGAAAAACCCCCGGGGAGCACGAGGATTCGAAACCGCCACCCCCACAGAAATGAAGAAAACCCGAAGCGCTTATCAACCCGACCATCGCACGGTGTTTGTGGTGGTTGTGGTGTTGGGGTGTGTGTGGTGTGTGTTTGTGTGGTGTGGGGGGTGTGTTTATTCCAAAGCCCGTTTGTAATTTTATCTAAGTTTTAAGGGGAAAATATGGGTGACCGGTGGCCAACCCCTCTCCCCCCCTTGGGCCCCGGGAGGGGGGGACAAAAAGCCCCCCAAAACACCCAGTACCCAAAATTCCCCTGGGTGGGGACACCCCGGGGCCCGGGTTTTAAGGAAAAAAGCCCAAACGTCTCCGCTTCGGCCCCGGGGAATTTTAACCCGGGGGCCCTTTTCGGATTGAAACCCAGCTTGGGTCCTCTACAATACGGAGTTTAACCCCCCCGTGTGGTGGTGTGTTTTGGTCCTCACTTCCCCTTGTTTCTTCGCTTAAAATTTTTAAAAACAATCCCAAAACCCCCACCCCCCACCACCACCCCCCATCAACCCCCAAAAAAACCCCCCCCATTCCCTCGGGGGGAACCCAAACATCACCACCAAACCCCCACCAACCCCCACACGATCCCCCACCCCCCACCCTCACCCCCCCACCACCCAAATTTTTCCACCACCAACCCCCACCCCCACCACCCCCACCACCACCCACCACCCACCCATTAAATCACCCAAATTCCCAAACCCCCCCCCACCACCCCCAACCCCCACCAACCCCACACTAACCCCTCCCCCTCCCCCACCACCAACCCCAAAACCCAACCCAAAAACCCAACCCCCCCACCAAACCCCCCAAACCCCCACCCCCCACCACCACCCACCACCAAACCCCCAATTATCACCACCACCATCACCACCACCCCCCCCACCATCACCCCCCACCCACCACCAAACCCCCAAACCCCACCACCAACCAAACCCCCACCACCCCCCACCAAACCCAAACCCCCCAACCCCCCCACCACCACCCACACCCCCCACCCCCCCCATCACCCCCACCCCCCACCATCAAATAACACCCCCCACCCCCCCCCACCCCCTTTTTCCCTCCCCCCCACCACCACCCCCAACCAAAACACCACCCCAACAACCCCCACCCCAAACATCATCCCCCCCCACCACCAACCCTCACCATCACCATCCCCCCCCACCGCCATTACCACCACCCCATTAATCCCAAACCAAACCAAACCCCCCCCACCACCATCACCACCCCCCCAATTCCCCCCTTAAAATAAAACGAAAAAATAAAAAAACAAAAAGAAAAAAAGAGGGAAAAAAAAAGTAGGATTGGAGAGGAGGGAAGATTTTGGCCCCGAATCCCCAGGTTCCCTTTTCGATTCACAATAATTAGCGAATCTGATAAAAAATTTTTCGCCATAATTTTTCCCCCGCAAAAATTTGGGATTAGGACAATTTCCAAGGGAAGAGAAACGAAAAAGGGAAAGGGGGAAGGGAAAAGGGAAAAAATTAAAAAGGAAAAGGGGGGTAGGGAGGGGTTTGGGGAGGGAGGGGGGGGAAAGGGGGGGAGGGGAAGGGGAGGGAAGGGAAGGAAATGAAAAAGGGTACAAGGGAAAAAGGGAAAAAAAAGGAAAAAAAAAAAAGGAAGGGAAAGAAGGAAGGGGAAAGGGAAAGGGGGGGGAAGGTATCAAGAAGAAAAATCAAACTAAGGAATGTAATGAAAAAGAAGATGGAAAAAAATTTTGATGAAAAAAGGGGGGAGGAGGAAAAGGGGGGGAGGAGGAGGGAAAGGGGAGGGGGAGGAAAAAGGTTTGGGTTTTTTCGACAAGAGGGCCATAAATTTTAAAAACCCCAGGGGGGGATTTTTTTCCCGCATTTTTGATATTTTTTCTGTTTTATTTTTTGGTTTCCCCCAAGAAAAAAAAAAATAAATTAGTAAAACAACCCCGATATACGGGCCCTTTTTGACACACCTTGTTTCTGCTTATCGGAGTGCTTTGTAGTAGTCAAGTTTAGTAAATAGTAGTATAGTAGTAGTGTAAATAGTAGTAGTAAATAGTAGTAGGGATATAGTAAATAGTAAAGTGTTTGTAAGGGAAATAATTTGCAAATGTAGTATAAAAGGGGGGAAATTGAGAAGGAAAAATAAAATGAAATGAGAAGATACCACAAGGGAAAAAGAGGAAAGGAGAAAAAGAGGAAAAGAAGGAAGGGGGAGGAGGATGGGGGCAGGAGGAAAGGGGGAAGGAGGGAAAGGGGGAGGAGGAGGAAGGAGGAGGAGGAAGGGGGGAAAGGGGGAGGAGGAGGAGGAGGAGGAGGAGGAAAAAGGAAAGGGGAAAAAGGAAGGGGGAAAAAGGAAAGAGGAGGGGAGGGAAAGGGGGAGGGGGAGGAAGGAAGGAGGGGGAGGGGGGAGGGGAAGGAGGGGAAGGGGAGGAGGAGGAGGGGAGGAGGGGGAGGAGGAGGAGGGAGGAAGGAAGGAGGGAAAGGGGGAGGAGGGTTTAAGGTTGGGGAGTCCCTTTTTTAAACTGAAACCAGAAGAAAAAAAGTTTCTCATTCTTAAAAAGGATTCTGTGAGGCAAAAGAGTCGCGCAGAAAAGAAGAGAGAGAAAAGGGGGAGGGGAGAGAGAGAAGAGGGGAAGGAAAAGGGAAAGGGAGAGGGAGAGGAGGAGCGGAAAAAGGAAAAGAGAGGAAAAGAGGGAGAGAGAGGGGAGGGGGAGAAGAGGGGAGAAGAGAGAGGAGGGGGGAAGGAGGGAGAGAGAGAAAAAGGGGAAAAGAAAGAAAAAGGGGGAAAGAAGGGGGGGGAAAAAGGGGGGGAGGGGGAAAAGGGGGGGAGGAGAGGAGGGAGAAGAGAAAGAGAGAGAGAGAAAGGGAAGAAAGGAAAAAAGGGGGAAAAGGGAAATTGGGGAGAGGGGAGGAGAGGGAGGGGAAAAGAGGAGAAGAGGAGAGAGAGAGATGGGTGGTTTGTGTGTTGTGTGTGTGGGTTTTGTTGTGTGTGGGTGTGTGTGTTGGGGGTGTGTTTTTGTGTGTGGGTTTTTGTTGTGTTTGTGGGGGTTGGTTTTGGTGTGTGTTGGGGTGTGTGTTTGTGTGGGGTTTGGGTGGTGTGTTGGGGTTTTTGTGTGTGTGTGTGTGGGTGTGTGGGTGTGTGGTGTGTTTGTGTTTGTGGTGTTGTTTGTTGTGTGTGTGTGTGGGTGTGTGTTTTGTGTGTGTGTGGGGTGTGGGTGTGGTTGTGGTGTGTGTGGGTGTGTGTGTTTGGTTTTTGGTTTTGTGGGGTTGGTGGTGTGGGGTTTGGGGTTGGGGGGTGTGTTCCCCCTTTCCTTGTGGCGCGCGCTTTTCGTGGGGTGTTTTGCGCGCCCCCTTTCCCTGGGGTGTTTTTCCCCGCGGCCCCTTTCGTGCCCCTGTTTTTTGCCGGGCCGCCTT
The DNA here is from genome assembly GCA_016584305.1 of Chionoecetes opilio. NCBI lineage: Eukaryota > Metazoa > Arthropoda > Malacostraca > Decapoda > Majidae > Chionoecetes > Chionoecetes opilio. Next base: position 27,590 of record JACEEZ010003024.1, read on the forward strand.
TTCGTGCCCTGGGGTTTCCCCGGCTTTTCGTGGGGTGTGTGCGCGCGCTTTGGGGTGGCGTGGGGGTGCGGCGCGCCTGGTGCCTTGTGCGCCCCCGGGTTGGTGGGGTGTGTTGCGCGCGCTTGCGGTTTCGTGTGTGCGCCCCCGCTTGCGTGCGTGTGTGCGCGCGCTTGCCCTGCGTGTGGGGGCGGGGGCGGGGGTTGCGTGCCCTGGGGGCGCGCGCCTTTTTGTGCGTGGTGCCCGCTTGCGTGGGGTCGTGCGGCGCGGGCCCGTGCGTGCGTGCGCGCCCGGTTTCGTGCGTGCCGGGGCGCGCTTGCTGGGGGGCGTGGGCGGCCCCCGGGGCCCTCGGCGTGCGGGCTTGCTTTTTGCGTGGTGGGGTTTCGTGGGGGGTTGCGGGGCCCCCACGCCCGCGGGCGGGCGGGGGGCGGGGGTTTTGAAAAAAAACACTAAAACTTTTTATGGAACTGGCCCCCTTTTCTAAGAAAAAAATAGTTTTAATGAGGAAAATAGTTAAACCCAATTTTTATTCATATTTACTCAAGGGAAATTAAAAAATTTAAACCCAGTTTTTTAAACCTTTTAACATGGAAAGGAGCATTTTCGCAGTCCTAAGGCTAGATGTTCCATAGGGATGGTTTTCCTCCCGAACAACACACTCTGCTGGCTTTTGGGAAATCCTACACAGGGGAAATCTGAGGTCTTTCCCCCCCCCTTGTTACCGTGTGGTATGCTATTGGTGTTAAGCCAATGTTTATGGGACATGTATTGATGGAGTTGTAGACTAGAACACCTGACTGCAAAAATATTATGTCATGAATTTTCAGGATTTTGTGTTCATTGAAAAGGGGACCTGTGTGCTGTAAACGAGGAACATTTCACATTGTGCGTAGTAGTTTCTTTTGCTGCAAAAATAGTGTGTCAATATATGTGGAGTAAACCCCTCCCCAGAGGGCAGAGCAATACAGTAAATTTGGGTAAACAATCGCAGAGAAAAGTTTCTTTAAACAAGTTACATCAAGTTGCCCTCTGATTTTATAAAATATTCCTATCATTTTAGATATTTTTGTGTTTATTTCCTCGATTTGAGATTTCCATAATAATTTATTATAAATAATAATGCCTAAAAATTTTGCTTTAATTACCTGGGTTAATAAAACATTGTTCATTTTTATCTGCACAGAGGTCTCTTTAGTCATTAATGGGTGGGATACCATAAAGTGGGTCTTGTCAGTATTTAAAGTTAACTTATTACTTTGAATCCATTTGTATAAGCAATTTAATTCAGTGTTTATTGTGACTGATAGATTAACAAGGTTAGTGTCATTTAGAGATATACAGGTGTCATCTACAAATAGCAAGAATTTCAACTTTCTACTGGAACGTGTTATGTCATTGATAAATATCAGAAATAGGATAGGTCCTAAAATAGATCCCTGTGGCACTCCATAACATATGCTTCTCGTAGATGATGATTTATTTTTAAATGTAGTATATTGTTTTCGATTTCCTAAATAACTCTTAAACCATTTGTGTGCTGGACCCCGGATTCCATACATATTTAGTTTTTCAAGTAGAATATTATGTGGGATAGTGTCAAAGGCTTTAGAGAAGTCACAAAAGAGAGTTAAATGCAATAGTTTTGAATCCATGGCGTCGTAGATGTGTTGACATAGGTTTTGTATAGCAAGTTCACAAGAATATTTTGGTCCAAATCCAAACTGGTGCTTTGATAGTATTGTATTCTCAGAGAGGTTATTAAATAATCTAGCTGACATAATTTTTTCGAAAACTTTACTAAATGCTGGCTATATTAATATCGGTCTATAATTTTGGGGAATATAAATGTCACCTTTTTAATAAATTGGAATAACCTTAGCAATTTGTAAATGACTTGGAAACTCTCCCACTGTAAAAGATGTATTTATGATATGAACAAGAAATGGAGATATCTCATCTATACATTGTTTTATTATTGTTATGTCAATATCATCATGGCCTGGGGATGTTAGTTTCAGGCTCTTTACTGTGGCTTTAATTTCTTCAATTGATGTTGGTGGCCAGTAAAAGGAATAAGGGACTGGATCAGGCATAAAGTCTGTATAAGTACTTGATGTATCTTGAACAGATTTCGATAAATCTCTTGCAACATTACAAAAATTGTCGTTAAATGCTTCAGTTATGTCTTCAGTTCTTGTAATGCTATTTCCCTGATATGTAATGGTATTTGGTATTTTTGTCTTGTTGTGTTTTCCTAAGATATCATTTATTAAATTCCAGGACAGGAGAGAGAGAGAGGAGGAGAGGAGGAGAGAGGACGAGAGCGAGAGAGGAGAGAGAGAGAGAGAGGAGGAAGAAGAGGAGGGAGAGAGGAGAGAGAGAGAAGAGAGAGAGAGAGAGAGGAGAGAAGAAGAGAGGGAGAGGAGGGAGAGAGAGAGAGGAGAGAGGAGAGAAGAAGAGAGAGAGAGAGAGAGAGAGGAGAGAGAGAGAGAGAGAGAGAGAGAGAGAGATCTTTTTTGTAATCAAATAGTATTTTTATAACATTTATTTAGGTTCGTATACATAATGCAATTGTTTATTATAAGTGTAATTAAATTTAGAGATAGCCTGCACCTCCTCCCTCCCTCCCTCCCTCCCCCCTCCCTCCTCCTCCCTCCCTCCCTCCCTCCCTCCCATCCCCTCCCTACCTCCCTCCCTCCTTCCTCCTTTCTCTCCCTCCCTCCATTAATGATTAGATATAATAGAGGCTTTTGATTAGTTATCACAAAAAATAATTTTAATTAAGCGAATATATATCATATCAGTCTTCGCACACGCCGACACACACACACACACACACACACACACACACACACACACACACACACACGCGCACGCACACGCACACGCACGTACACGTACACGTACACGTACACACACACACACACACACACACACACACACACACACACACACACACACAACACACACACACACACACACACACACACACACACACACACACACACAAACACAAACACACACACACATATGTGTGATGATGGTAGTGGTGGTGATGATGGTTGCCTCTCTCTTCCCTCTGCACATCCTCGCTTCACCACCAGGCTCTCTGCACCACACTGCCTAAATCTTCACTACTGCAGCGTTACCGTCAGCAGATTTTTCCCTGGCGATGTAGAATTATTCAGGCGCCGACGGTGTACCAGAGGGAGTTTAAGAACGAATGCAAATGTCTGAGCGTTGTGCATTGAGAGAGTTGGAGAGGCGAGGGACGTGGTGGTTATAGGTTAAAGATGTGCGAGTTACAGGTATGTGTGTATTACAGGAGGAGGAAGATAACCTATAGTAGAGAGATACAGGTAAAAGGAATGTGTGTGTTACATGAAGAAGAGAAGTAATAGTAGGGAGGTATTTATGTGTAGTTACAGTTAGAGATACAAAACCTACAGTACGAGAAATATGTAGTTTACGAATGGAAAAGGTGAGGTACAGGATAAATAAAGGAAAAGTTGAGGTACAATTAAAATAAATGTGAAAATTACATGAAAAGATGGAGGAAATATAATTAGATAGATGTACAGTTAACTCAAGGAATGTAGGGAAAGTTTCATATAAAAAAAAAGAAACTTAAGAATTATGTACAGGTATGAAAGTATTATTAGACAATTAGATCAAAGATGAAATATGGTGCAAGACAGATTATAATTATAGATCAAAATAATAAGTGCTAAGTAGCTATACTACTAACCCCTTCACGCCCAGATCTTTCCTTTGCTACATATAAAATTGTTTGTTGTTAGCCATAAAATTACGAAACATAACTGAATGTACCAAATTAGTTAATGGTCAAGAATACTAAACAGGTCATATCTATAAAATATTGCTTATAGTCACAAAATAAAATATCTTAAGCTACCCAAATTACAATGGAAATTACGTTCTGGGTCTCAAGGGGTTAAGTGTTGTTCTCATGTTATTCAGAGTACTGAAGACTTCTCTATGGTGTTGGAATCCATATATATCAAGGTAGTGGAAGATGTGATGTGTTTGTGTGTGTGTGTGTGTGTGTGTGTGTGTGTGTGTGTGACCAGGTGTGTGACTAGGTGTGTGACTGTGTGTGTGGTGTGTGTGTGTGTGTGTGTGTGTGTATGTGTGTGTGTGTGTGTGTGTGTGTGTGTATATTCACTAAGTGGTATTCTACAGGGCCAGAGCAATGCTCGTATGGCCCCGTCTCCATATCAACATTTATTTTTTCCATTCATCTTTAGTGTTGGCCGAAGTCACTACCCCGGGAGGCGGGTCACAAACCCCCGGCTAACACCCGGTACCCATTCACTGCTGGGTGGACAGGGGCTCGGGTTTTAAGAAGACCGCCCGTCTGTCTTCGCTCCGCCCGGGGATCGAACCCGGGACTTCTCGGTTGTTAGCCGAGCGTGCTAACCCTTACACTACGGAGTTCCCAATACGCGTGTGTGTGTGTGTTTGTGTGTGTGTGTGACTAGGTGTGTGACTAGGTGTGTGACTGTGTATGTGTGTGTGTGTGTGTGTGTGTGTGTGTGTGTGTGTGTGTGTGTGTGTGTGTGCGCGCGAGGAACAAGTTAAGCACTCACTGCCACATCCTTGCCTCTTTTAATATTTCCAAACCCGCTAAGTAATCGAGCCCTGGACAGCACGAATTATACATCTTAACACTAACCACTGCACCACGGAGGCGTTGAGGACGACTTACCTAACACATAAAAGACATAAAGAGCCCAAATTACTGAACCAACACAACGTATTTATTGTAATCAATCTACTAGGACTCGAGACATATGCATATTGAAGTAGACTAGTGAACCAGTGTACCACGATGACGCAGAGGTGCCATAACACGTCCCAGACACGATCGAGGGTTGGTGGCGCCGCGACACTATTGATACATGGAACAGAATGATAAAGTATTGGAGAGTAGCAAGGAACGGATGTGTGTAATGGTGTTTTGCGTGAAGGTGAAGTGATGAAGTGACCTGTGGTATAACACGAGAACTCTAGGAATGACAGGACATGTGGTGGCTATGTATGTATGTGTAGCTATGTGTGTGTGTGTATGTGTGTCTGTGTACGTGTGTGTGTGTGTGTGGGTGTGTGTGTGTGTGTACGTGTGTGTGTGTATGTGTGTGCGTATGTGTGTGTGTGTGTGCGTGTGTCCGTGTGTGTAGGTATGTGCGTCTATGTGTGTATGTATGTGCGTGTATGTGTGTAGGCATGTGCGTGTATGTGTGTGTAGGTATATGCGTATATGTGTGTGTAGGTATGTGTGTATGTATTTATGCATGTGTAGGTATGTGTGTGTGTACGTGTGTGTATGTACGTGTGTGTATATGTGTGTGTGTGTTCGTTTGTGTAGGTATGTGTGTTGTGTAGGTATGTAGGATACTTATCGGTGGATAGTGGGTTGAAATCGCTGTAGGCTTTTGATTAATCCTGCCTGTCTTGTGATCCGAACTGGTCAGCGCGTGATCGAGGCCGCCCGTGAAGGACAGAGGCGGAGGGCAGGAGGCGGTGTGCTTTGATTTGGGCGTCAGGGAGTTTTCATAACCCAGCTATCTTGACGCGGCGGATTGTTATCTGTGTTGATTTTAACACGTCCTATTGGTTTATCACTTATATGTACAAAATGAACGTATGTACAAATATCTTCATTATAATCAGAGAAGAGATATGTTAATCCCGTGAGGGCTGGAAGTGTACTGAATCTCTCCCGGTGGGCGGCGAGTCCCCCGCTACCAATATTTAGCTATGTGTATAATTCCCGGTGGCTAGAATAATCACAGCAGCGGCCACCACAAATACACGTGTCACCTCTTTATGGGCGACGGGTGGACTGCCACAATTAGTGCAAATTTAAAGGACGGCGGCCAATGACCGGTCGCTCCAAATTAAGGTGCAAATGCTTAATAACCACTGGGAATGTTAATTTATATTATCCCAGTACTTATCCTTTACTTAAATTACCTTCATTATACCCATTACCATTATAATTATATATATATACATCCCTACGAACCCCTATGATGAGCGGACAATAACTCCCTCACAAGGGGGTGGGGGAGGAAACAAACCACCACTCTGCCAATTATTGAGAGGGTGGTTGGTGGATAATTTCCACAACTGGGGGCCGGTGAAAACTGAAGTTCCGCTTCATGTGACATCACCACAGGCCACATAGCGCCGGAACATTTTAATAGAGGTTTCGGCACTTTGGTCTTTGACTGTTTTGATATTTATAGCCCTGATAAAGGTACAAATGAATATGCAGACATATACTTGATCGGGGGAGGGTTATCTCCTGATGTTATAATATCCCCAGTATAGTCCTCACCATTGACCTCAATTGGTTTTAAGATCTCTCTATCAGCGGGAAGTTCAGGGGGACCTAGATAGGAGACTAGTCTACCTTCAGATCTATTATATTTATTGAGAGATTTGAGGTAATATTTGACTGCCTGTCTACCATGATTTATCCAAAATTGACACCTGATATCGCCTAATATTGCAGCCATTCCGCCATGTAATGAGTTCCTATGATATTCTTCCACCAACAATTTAGTAAGATGATGGCGTTTGGGAATTAGTATGGGATGGCAGGTGGTATTTGGAAGATCAGCTTTCAAATTTCGTCCTCGACACCTAATTATGCCCTCATGATCTATATCAAAGCACACCGCCTCCAGCCCTCCGCCTCTGTCCTTCACGGGCTGCCTCGATCACGCGCTGACCAGTTCGTATCACAAGACAGGCAGTATTAATCAAAAGCCTACAGAGATTTCAACCCACTATCCACCGATAAGTATCCTAGTTAGTTGACTAGTTGGGGTATTGTGTCGGGATGAGATAGAAGATGGGTTTTGATTAGGTAAGACCACAAATTAAGTATATGTATGTGACATAAATTCCCCAGTATCCTTTTCCAACTGTTCTCTTACATGTAGTTTGATAGTACTAGTGTGTAGTTCAGGAGATACCAGGATAGTTGATAATTTTTATTTTAAAAAATAAACCGAATTATTTTATTTAAATCTGATTTATATGATTTAACCCTAGAACGCTAAACTTCTGTTTTTGTAACATGATCACTAAACAAGGGTACGACGAACCCGAACTTGGAAAATGAAAAAAAAAAACTATATATGAAAATTTATTGAAACAAACAATTAGACATCTAAATGTATGTATCTTACAATTAATTAACCTATTTATAATTAATAAATACTTAACGTTATGTAGGAACAGATTTTAAAAAATAAAGTGTGAAAACCCATTTTTTTTTTTTAAATAAAAAAAAATAATTTACGAAAAAAAAACACACCACCGATTATAACTAAACTTAGGCTAAACACTCCCAGATAAGTGGCCACTGCTTTCAGGTTGTCTGCAGCCCTCGGTCAAAGCACAAACTGTCGGGAAGAGGGGTGAAAAAAGACCGTTTTTTAGTGACGAAAAAATGTCAGTTTTTTTTAATATAATACCATTTTAGCCTATGATTTCGGTTGTAAAGTATATTTATCGACTACTCAGAACAAAATAATGGTGCTTGGTATAAAACGGCAACATTCAAACTTACCTCGGCATCACACACAGTCGTCACAGATAGCGTAGTAGTGGTTGGGGCAGACAGGCTTGTTACAGGTGACACACCTGAACCGTGTCTTCTTAACAAGCTTGTTTGGACAAGCACAGCACCGCGCCTTTGGCTCTTTTGACAAACCTGCTGGATTCTTTCTAGGGCCACCCATTCCAGTAGGGTTGATCCCGCACACTTGGGCTATTACAGCCCTCACCTGCCGGTGCTGAGTCGGGGCGCTGAGGCGGCTCTCCGCTGAGGGCTTTATAAGGTCCAAGGCCAACTGCTCCATATATTTTTTCCTGGTCAGGAGTGTGCTCCCATCACGGATCATGTTGTGTTTGTGGATGATCCACGAGTTTATTAGAGCTGCATTCAGGATGGCGTAGAAGAGGCACAGCGGCCACCTCTTTGTTTTCCTGCTGCAGCTGTACTGTGCACACATTTGGTCAAAGGTGTCCACACCACCTTTTGTCTTGTTGTAGAAATCGATCATCTCTGGCTTCCCAGTCCCTGTTATGGATGGCTGCGTGTGCATGGAGGACATTAGGAGAACGGTCTTCTTGGCAGTAGCTGTGTCTGGAACGTAGGAGACCAAAGTTATGTCATTGTTGAAGAGGAATGCACTAGTTCCTGGTACCCTGTTGCTCTTTTCCTTCATCATGATTAGAATCTCTTTCTTATTCCCCTTCACAGTTCCCACCAGCGTCATCCCACAGTTATGGAGCAGATCTTGGATGAGGGGCACTGAGGTGAACCAGTTGTCAACAGTAACATTACGGTTGGTGTGGTGGTAGGGCCGTGTCAGGTCACGAGTAAATGTGTGGCCAAGATTTTCCCGTACTCGCACATGGGTTCCCTGCTTCCCCAAGTAAGGAATGCCTGTGAGAAGGTAGTTGGTGGTCACGTCATTGGCCAATACAAGTTTGAGCCCATACTTAGCTGGCTTGTTCGGAATGAACATCCTGAAGGAAAATTTACCCCTGTAGGCAAGCAGCTGTTCATCCACAGTAATGTATTCATGTGGAATAAAAAAATGTTCACAGGAACCAATAAACATGTCCCACACACTCCTAATGGGAGCTAATTTATCAGAGTCGCGCCTCACTGCCCGCGTACGCATGTTTTTAAAGCGCAGTCAGGTTAGCAGGAAGGTAAATCGGCACTCCGACATGGCAGCCCTGTAGAAGGCCGACCCTGTAATAGGGCTCCACACTTCCTTGGTGGACAGGTGGTTGTCGTGCCTGTAACCACTAAAAATTAAAACACCAAGCAAGGCTCGTATCTCTGTTGCTGTGGTCCTCTGAATGGTCGCAGTTTTCCTAGTAAACTTTGCTGCAATCTCATCTATTTTCTGGTTTGTCCATTGTACAACCTGTGTTACAAGTTCGTCACTTATAAAGAGACAGAAGCACTCTTGTAAGGTTTTAGCCTGCGCAGCTTCTTGTGTGGGGCCAGGAGTAAATGGTCCAATAATATTTCTTGCTGCTGTCCTTGTCGCTGCTACCACCTGAGGCCTTGTTTTCCACACGTAACCCTGCCTGCTCGTCATTGTGGCATGGTTGAATTTTACAAGCAGGTCTTCATCATCTCTACCAGCACAGTCACGTCTTCGTCGTCGTCCCCGGGTGGCAGCAGGAGTAGCAGCAGGAGTAGCAGCAGGAGGGTCGTTTGGGTCGTCTGATTTAGTAGCCTGTGGGTCAGCAGAAGGGCCAGCAGCAGGGGTGGTCACAGCAGGCACAGCAGCAGGGATGGTCACAACAGGGTCAGCAGAAGTAGAAGGTGCAGCAACAGGGAAGGCAGCATCAGGAGAGGTGGCAGGCGAGCGGCTTGGTGGACGGCGTGCCCGCTTGGTACGACCGCGATAATCCTTTGCCTCCGTAAGACGGCCTGTTCTCACGCCTGCCTCGTGGTCACTATCTGAATCACTTTCACTAGACATGTCTTGTGGTCGTAAGACAAAGTCAGGATCGCGGTCACTATCGTATATTTCCTCACATTCAAGTTCGTCATTGTCTTCGTCACTACTTTCACCAGTAGTCGTGAACAAAATACCTTCTATCTCTTCCTGAGACACATTTTCACGTCTGGAAGCCATGATGAACACTATAGTTATGCACTGTAAATTTGCTGTAAGTTTATCACTTCCTGAAAGGGAAAATAATTAATCACTATAGCCACACTTATTGCAGTATCCGTAAACAAGGGTACGTAGAACCCTATTTGGTTTTAACCCTGTATTTGTAAACAAGGGTACGTCGTACCCTAATGACGTTCTATGTAAAAAATCAGGGCGCGGAGCGGAGCG
>JACEEZ010003024.1:45000-81142 GCA_016584305.1 Chionoecetes opilio
CACGTCATCCTTATGGACCATGGCGTGATACTTCGTCAACATAACCTCATCAAAAGGTGTCAGCACTCAGCATCCGCTAGGCGACAGTACAAGACACACAGACACTCAGACATACTGTATTAGTATCGATTAACACATACATATAATATATAACCAGTACGCTAATAGGCTCTGGAGGTTCACTTGAGGGCTGTGATGGTTGGTCCTCGCCCGTGGTGGCGCAGGCAGGATTGTTATAGTAACGCCTGTGATTAGAGGCTCATGCCGCTCCCCTGTGTCCTCCGATGCACTCACAATCGAAGGTAGAGTTAATGGACAGCATGTGGGTGTTCTTAGGCCACTCAACGGTGCAGAAAGGTTTTGGGTTTCTTCGGGGATCGAACTCGGGTCACCGAGAACGCCAGTCGAAGACGCTAACCCAGTGATTCTCAAACTGTGCGCCGCGGCGCACTTGTGCGCCGTGGGAATCCCCTAGGTGCGCCGCGTAATTTTTCATAGATATAGGTATTTTGCCCTTTGAGGTCGCAGTTTTTGTTTTTTATATTGAGGATGGAAAATCGTAAATGAATGAGTTAATATGTAACTAGGCAGGTAGATGCAAGGTCCTTTTAATAATATTATAAGTACTTTGATTAGATGGATAAAGTAAGAAATAGAGAATAAATGAATAAGTTATTCATGCTTAAAAAAAAAAAATCCCGCTTCCACCACAATACGTGTTAAACGAGTACTGTACACGTACTGTACCAGTCTGAGCCGCAGCCTGCTGGTGTTAATGAGTTACCAACCTACTAGTTTTATCACGCGTTCATGTGAATTGTTTTTAGCGACATATAAAAGGAAAAAGGATGATGAATAGAAACTGATGCATACGTATATCAGTAGGCTTTATGCAAGTTTGACTGTTTGACCGAGCGGGCAAAGAGAAGTGACAGATGAAAATGAGTTTTGTCATCCAGTTCTGAGCGTGGTCAAAACGACGACGCGTGCCAGCAAAAGTAACCGCAGTAAGTCATTTCGCCTGTATAACGACAGTTATCTTGGCCTTGGGTTCACTTGCTGTGATGATGAAAATGGTCCAAAGCCAAAATGTGTTGTTTGCGGCATTGAGCTATCTAATGAATCTATGACCCCTATGAAAATGAAGAGACATTTAACAAAAAAACATAGTCACCTCTCTCAGAAGCCTATAATTTACTTTAAAAGACTCTTGAAAGATAACAAACAACAAAGGCTTGGGTTTGAGAAAAAGGTGGAGGTGGCAGAAAAGGCATAGAAAGCAAGCTATTTAGTGGCAGAGCATACAGCAAAACAAATGAAACCCCATTCAATTGCAGAGTCATACTTCCTTCCAGCTTGCTGTGCTGTGGTGAAAACATTGTTTGGGGATGAGGCTGAAAAGGAAGTTAAAAAAATTCCCCTCACAGACGACACGATTGGTAGACGAATCAAGGACATTTCGTCTGACATTGAAAAAAGTGTGTGTGACTCGTGAAAGGTAAAATGTATGCTTTACAAGCGGATGAATCAACAGACATTGGAGGAAAACCTCAGTTACTAGTGTTCATCCGTTATGTTGCTGATAACAAAATAACTGAACATTTATAATGCTGCAAAGAACTGGTGCAAACCACAGGACAGGAGATATTTTCTACAGTGATAGATTACTTGAAAGAAAAGGACTTGTCATGGAAATTATGTGTAGGAATCTGCACAGATGGCTGTCCATCCATGGTGGGATCGGTAAAAGGTTTTGTGTCCTTAGCCAAGAAGGAAAACCCAGATTTGATTACTAGCCATTGTTTCTTGCACCGTGAAGCTCTTGTTACTAAAACACTCGGACAAGAATTAAAGTTTGTTCTTGATGATGTTGTGAAAATGGTAAACTTTCTTAAAAGCAGACCAAAGCAGTCAAGACTATTTTCCATGCTTTGTGAAGAAATGGGATCTCCTCACGAAGGTCTTCTCCTCCACACAGAAGTCCGGTGGTTATCAAGAGGCAAAGTGTTATCCCGAGTGCATGAACTTAGAGAGGAAATGCTCCTTTTCTTTACCCTTGAGGAGAAAACTGAATTCTGCGAATTACTTGCTGATGAAATTTGGAGTGCAAAATTATGCTACTTGGCAGACATATTTGAACATCTGAACAAGGTTAATGCAAGTATGCAAGGAAGAAATGAAAATATGGTAACATCTTCTGACAAAATGAAAGCCTTGGTAGAAAAAATTTGGCTCTGGAATGAAAGGGTGAGTGAAGGCAAGATTGACATGTTTCAAAAGATTGCTGAAGCTAAATATACAGACATTGTTCCACTCATTAAGCAGCACCTTGAAATCCTAGGAAGGAACATAGAAAAATATTTCCCAAATATATCTGTTGAAAGTTATGACTGGCTGAGAAATCCATTCGTTCACAATCCCTTGAGCAAGCCACAACTTAGCATCCTTGAAGAAGAGGAACTAATTAACATCCGTAATGACCGCACACTATAACTGCAATATCTGGATTATGACATTAGAAAGCTTCTGGATTCAAATGGAAAACGAACACCTATATATCCAAAACGGCCCAGAAAATACTCCTGCAATTTTCAACCTCATATCTTTGTGAACTGGGATTCTCAGCCCTCACAAATATAAAAACTAAGAAAAGGAACAAATTGCTGGTTGTTGAAGAGGAAATGAGAGTGTGTCTGTCAACTGTCCCTCCTAACATAGAGCGGATATGCAACTCCAGGCAGGCACACGTGTCCCACTGATCAGGTATGTTATTGTTGTAACAGTAGTTTATTTACACATTATATCCTTATGTCCATTCCTGTATATATATATATATATATCTATATATATATATATATATATATATAATATATATATATATATATATATATATATATATATATATATATATATATATATATATATATATATATATATATATATATATACATATATATATATAATATATATATATATATATATATATATATATATATATATATATATATATATATATAATATATATATATATATATATATATATATATATATATATATATATTATATATATATATAGCTGCTGCGCCGCCGAAGTCCAAGATATAATCTAGTGCGCCGCCGTCCAGAGAAGTTTGAGAACCTCTGCGCTAACCACTTCGCTACCTCCTCCCCTGATGCTTGTATTGACCTACTTATATTGCGCTGCAGTCAGTTCGTACACAAGTTGTTTCGTACACCAATATATTCATACACCAAAAAGTTGTTTCGTAGTCTAATGTCTAGTTTTATACATCAGTACTATATTTACAAAGTACTAGTACAGTATATAGTACATAATACAGTATATAGTACTGTATTAGCTTCCTTATGTTCTTATGTTCTTACTATGATACAATGAAGCCAGGCAGCAGACAGTCGCTTCCCTTCCCAAGACACTTCCGAGAGCACCTGGCTACATACTTTAAAAGCTTTAAAAGGAGGTTAGGAAACTTTAAAAGGAGGTTAGGGAACTTTAAAAGGAAGTTAGGGAGCTTTAAAAGGAGGTTAGGGAGCTTTAAAAGGAGGTTAGGGAGCTTTATAAGGAGGCTGGGGAGCTTTAAAGGTAGGTTAGGGAGCTTTAAAATGAGGTTAGGGAGCTTTAAAAAGAGATTAGGGAGCTTTAAAAGGAGGTTAGGGTACTTTAAAAGGAAGTTAGGGAGCTTAAAAAGGAGGTTAGGGAGCTTTAAAAGGAGGTTAAAGAGCTTTAAAAGGAGGTTAGGGAGCTTTATAAGGAGGTTAGGGTGCTTTAAAAGGAGGTTAGGGAGCTTTAAAAGGAGATTAGGGAGCTTTAAAAGGAAGTTAGGGTGCTTTAAAAGGAGGTTAGGGACTTTAAAAGGAGGTTAGGGCGCTTTAAAAGGAGGTGAGGGAACTTTAAAAGGAGGTTAGGGAGCTTTAACAGGAGGTGAGTGAGCTTTAAAAGGAGGTTATGGAGCTTTAAAAGGAGGTAGATGGAGCTTTAAAAGGAGGTTAGGGAGCTTTAAAAGAAGGTTAGGGAGCTTTAAAAGGAGGCTGGACAGAGTTATGGATGGGGATAAAAGGTGGATGTAGGTAGTGTTAAGTAACAGGAACTACCTCGTGTAGGTCTCCCAACCTCTTTTAGCTTCCTTATTATACTTAATATTATAATATATATATACTATATATATATATACTATAATATAATAATATACTTAATATTATACTTATGTTCCTATGTATTGGGTGCAATGACATCAATATCTGAGTATCCTGGGTTGTAGGAAGCAAGTCTTGTTACGCGAGCGAGTATATCATTGGGACAGGACGAGGGTTAAAAAGAAAATAATAATAACCACTATACTAATTTGATGCTTGCGATGCCCCCCCCCCCCCCCCCCCACATCCTAAATCTAGCACTGCTTCTATGTGGCATCAGAGTGGCCCCTCAGCTCCCCTTGCCTAGTGCCTCCCCCCCAGCTGCCCCCCCAGGTGCCCCCCATTGATAGATACCCAGCCACGCCACTGCAACAAAGCAATCCAGTCCTTTAACAACCCACAAACTACCTAGCAAAAAAAATATAAATGATGATATCCTCCCCACCATCCTCTGCGACCCTGTTAACGAGTTTGAAGCACTAATGAACCCTACCAATATAAGTTTAAAAAAAATACTACGACACTATACCAACACTATTACTAACTCACATTTACTAACATTTAAGGCTTAGATAACGTTACAGGTCAAGAATTATGGGTCAAAGGTTAATTGTAAGGGCGTGGGAAGGAAATAAGAAGAAGGGTTTAGTGTTTTGAAGCAGTGATGAGCGGAGATGAGCTGCTTGAGTATGCCGGGGCGAGCGGCAGTCGAGGCCGCGCGAGTGATCAAGCAGGACGTGTGTGCAGGGCAGCCGGGAGGAGAAAGACATGTGTGCAGGGCAGCTGGAAGGAGGCAGGGCAGGATTTTTGGCCAAGCAACACCTTGTTTTGTTGCTTTTCTTCATATTTCTGCAGCATAAGTTAAGTACAGAGAGAAAGGGAGGGAGTGGGAGAGTGTGAGTGGAATGAGTGGGCAGTGGCGGATCAAGATGATGGCCATGGCCTCCCATGAAATTTCATTGGCCACCCCAGGTCCGAGTCAGAAGTGTAATGTAAATTCAACCATTTCTTTATAATGGCTATGCCCTGGCCACCCCACACTAGATTTGTGTCCAGCCTTGGCCACGTCACCATGGCCTAGCGGCGCAGCTGTGAGGGAGGGAGAGGTTACGTGCGATTTGAGGTTGTTTAGTCCTCCCTGCAAAGTACTGGCTGTTGCCTCGTTATCTTTCTACCATATATAACGTCAGATCAGCTATAGCCAGTGGCGTAGCTACGGTAGGGGGGGGGGACGTGCCCCTCATGAGAATCCTGAGCCCCCCAGGTGCCCCCATACTGGCCATGGATGCCGTAATCTGCTTGGACCTGTGATTGACGATATGCCCTAACACCCTTCTGTGTGGCATCAGAATGCCCCTGAGCTCATAGTGCCATAGTGAAGATGGTGTCCCCCCCTACACAGCTTCCCCCTCATAAATAGATAGCCACGGCACTGCTATAAGGGCATATTCTAAGATCAGTTCAGTGGTGGGTACTAGAGAATTGTACAGAATACCTCAGCCATGGCCAGTGCTCCCCCCCCCCCCCCGTAACCACGCCACTGCCTACCAGGAAGAATTATGACCTGACTTGTGTGTGTGCAGTACGCTGTGGTGGTCAGGTCAAGCTTCATGTATTGCCAGGCAGTGCATAGCTTTGATAAGGACTGTAGATAGGACGTCATTCATTGATATCAGAGTGGAGTTCAAGGTGATGAAATGCTGCATGAATATTGAAGTAGCTAATGGAGTTATGAAACAATGACGGTATTCCTGTCTTTTCTAATAGACGATAGATTAGTTACATTTTCTAATAGATTTCGGTTTTCTTTTCTAATAACCTTGCTAATAGGATTTCAAATTTTATAATACATACTCCTGTCTTTTTCTTTGT
This sequence comes from Chionoecetes opilio, assembly GCA_016584305.1. NCBI lineage: Eukaryota > Metazoa > Arthropoda > Malacostraca > Decapoda > Majidae > Chionoecetes > Chionoecetes opilio. Next base: position 51,025 of record JACEEZ010003024.1, read on the forward strand.
CCTGTCTTTTTCTTTTTCTAATATTCTTTTCTTCTCCTAGACGGTTGAAGTGAACACCCTTCTTGGCGATGTGCTGAAGTGACGATGTGCTGAAACAATGTGAAGCATGTGGGAGCCGAGCGGACCCAGGAACAGACTTGGCGATGTGCTGAAGCCGAGAGGACCCGGGAACAGACGCACTACTCCTCCCTGCTCACTGCTCAGTCTGGCGTCCACAGCACTCACACATTCCACAGATCCTCACTCCCTCTACTCCATGGTAGGTAGGCTATATATACAAGCTCAGAAATGTGTGATCCATAGACTTCAGCCCCACAGACTTTAGTTCTCTCAGTCCCCATAAATCTGTATTCCAACGCTGGCAAACAATAAGCAGCAAAAAATCAAAATATCTTCACCCAAACAAACTTTTCAATAATTTCGTTTTTCCTTTTCTTTTTTATTCACCGAAAAAACCTAACAACTTTTCTTCGTTTTTTTACTATTTTTTTTGTGTCCCTATTTTTTTGGACTCGCCATAAAAAACCGCATCCGTAACTTACTTAATTACTTCTCTACTTGATATCCAGCCTGGCCGCTACACTGCTTGCCGCCCCAGACCTCCCCGGATGCCCCCCCTCCCCTCTACCTGCTTCAGGGTCTCACCAACGATCTCCGCACATTCCCGTGGCCGAAGGAAACAGGCACAAGCCTCTCTCTCCGTCCTACTGATACAAACACACTCGGCAGCCTCTCAAGATGAATTGCCGTATCATATAGACTCATGTAAGGTAATTATACTATAGTTTTATTTAACGAGGAGAAAAATCCTGCCCCATTACTGCTTACTGACTGATATTTGATGCCAGGAGAAGGGAATACTGTAGTACTTTTCTACTAAATTTCAGTTGTATTTTATCATAGTTAACCATATTATCAGGTAAACATAGGCATCATTTTAAGCATGAGACCTTAGGATAGAATGGAATTTTCGCCTCGTTAAAAAAAATACTATAGTGTGTATCTTTTTTTTATTAATCATTAGTTAAAAAAAAGTTTCATATTATATTATATTTTGATATATAGTAATACTAAACATTCTGCTTTGAATATATGTTGCATGTTTGAAGCACTGCTTCCATCTGGTGTCTTAACCCCTTCACGCCCAGATCTTTCCTTTACTATAAAAAAATGTATGTTGTCGAGTCATAAAATTACGAAAAGTAACTGAATATACTAAATTAGTTACTCGACAAGGATAGTAAACAGGGAATAGCTATAAAATATTGCTTATATTAACTAAAAATTGTCTAATGTTAGTCAAATTACAATGGAAATTACGTTCTGGGCCTCAAGGGGTTAAAACCAGGACTTCATGAAAGATGTATTTTTTTTCTGTAATTCTTTAGATTCAGTAACTTTGGGAAGGAGAAATGGGTACTAAAAGACAGTAGTGTGTCATATTAACCTCCTGAGGTATACTTTATTTCAATATTTTTCAACAAAAAAGCGTAATGTTAAAAAGAAATAGAGAAAAACTGGTTTACAAATAGGGTGGTCAATGATTGGAATGGACTCAGTCGTCAGGTGGTTAGTGCGGAGTCAATGTGGAGCTTTAAAAGGAGGCTGGACAGCTTCATGGATGGGGATGAAAGGTGGATGTAGGTAGTAGAGTTAAGTAACAGGAACTACCACGTGTAGGTCTCCCAGCCTCATGTAGCTTCCTTATTTTCTTATGTTCTAGTGGCATTATTTGCAGGCCGGAAGCAGAGGTGACGTGTGGACTGGCCGAGGCGGTGACTGGCTGACCAACACCAACACAGGACCTGACCTGACCTGACCTGACCAGCATCCAATAAACCAAAGTAGGTATGTTATTCAATAATTCCTTTACCTAGACTCTGTTCTTTTTAACGAGGTGAAAAATCCTGCCCCCTTGCTGCTTACTGACTGATATTTGATGCCAGGAGAAGGGAATACTACGCTTCTTCTTAATTTCAGTTGTATTTTATCATAGTTAACCATAGTATCAGGTAAACATAGGTATAATTTTAAGCATGAGATCTTAAGATAGAATGGAAGTTTCGTCTCGTTAAAAAAAGTTGACTATAGTCATGATTTTGTGCTTGAAATGCTCTGACATGAAATACCTTGATGAGAAAATATATAAAAATACACGTATGGATATTATGATGGATATTGTGTGAACAGAATAGATAGAGATTAATGAGACTACATGGAAGGTTTGTTATGACTATACTATATAAAGTTTAGCAAGGCCACTCACGATAGCTTAGTCCCGGCGATTCCACTTCTCCAGGCGGCCTGGGTAGTCGAGACACTTGATATCGGCGATTGTTTTATGTTGACTACTTATCATCAAGCTCGGAGGTATACCCAGCGTGCCGGGGAAAGTGGAGTTGCTATATGGACAGGAGAACTATAGTACATTTTTTTATTATGGTCAAAATGCACTAAGGAAGACACGCCCCTTGCCTCCCCTTCCTTTGTAGTGAAGTCCAGTGGTCACGCGCTATTAAAGTAGTGAAGATATTGTGATTGGTGGTGATGATATTAGGAATGCACCAATCAGCTGCCCCGTAGAATAGAAGGGGAGGCAGGGGGCATGGCTTCCTTAGTGCATTTTGACCATAATAAAAAAATAGACTATAAGCCATCGTGAATGTCCTTTCGAAATGAAATAGCGTATAGTAAAGGATAGGAAGTTAGCTGTGGGGAGGTGGAAAGGTGGTTTGGACACGATGGATCAGACATGACAAGGAGATATACAAGACTAGAATAGATTGCTGGTAGTGTGGGAGAGGACAGACTCAGAGCTGGGCAGTATTTAAATACATTTGTGTATTTAGAAATGTATTTATAAATACATTGGTTATCATGTATTTAAATACAGTATTTAAATACTTTAATGAGTATTTTTCAATATATTGAATTTAAATACTTGTAAAATAAAAATGTAAATACTTTTCTCCCAGTTAATTTGGACATAGACCCGCCCAACTATCTGGCAATACTGATGTTACAGTGAACCAGTGTTTCCACTGGCAAGGAAATGTCCTAATTTTAAGGAAATTTAGGCCTGAGAAGGAAATTTCTAAGGAAACCCAAAATCTAAGGAAATCCATTTTTTTCGGATATATTAAAATTTGTGTGTATTTAAAATGTATTTACTAATGTATTTAAATATAATTGATTTATTTAATATTTGAATACATTCGTAGAATGTATTTAGTATTTAAATACATTCAATGTTTTTAGTGCCCAGCTCTGAGGACAGTACATACTTTTCAAAATGGATAGATAGTGGTAGAGTATGTGAGATAAGCCCCGTACACACTACCACTCATCATCGTTGGTGCTTGCCGACGAGCAATGTCGTTGCCAGAGTTACTTACATTTTGCTCGTCGGCATCCTGTCCACACTGCCACTTTTGAGTGACGAACACTCAATCGATGGGAAGGCTGATGGTGGTGAGTGGCAGTGTGTACGGGGCTATAGGGAGAGGATATAATGGGGAGAGGACTGAAAGATGTGAGTAAGGTTTTTTGCTACTGTGGTCACTTCCTAGAGAGAGTTACGAGGAAAAAGGCGTCAGCGTAGCCGGCATCAAGTCTACCCAACCAACTACCATGCGTTTCAGGGGCTGCTACACTGTTTTTTCGGCAATAATATCTTAACAGCGTCGGGATAAGGATGAAAATTTGGCAGAGAATGTTTGAGACCCCGACCTAATTGGCGTCATTATTTGTTTATATCACCAAATGTGGATAATTTAGGCACTTATAAGAGTAACGTAAGGATAACACCAGGTAGATATAGACATTCCCGGCGCCAGGCTAGCACAGTGTAGACTCTACCCAACTAAGGACTAGAGGAAGCTACACTAGGGAAATAACTCTTCATATATATATAATAGCTTATATTCGAGGCGTAATCTGTTAGCAAACTGACGCATGAAAAGAAGAAATTACAGCTAAAACTAAAGAAAGTGATGAAATAATAAGTAATCAAATAGGGAGGAAAAGAATAGAAGAATATTTTGTGAGTTTGAGAAAGAGAGTTTCATGCAAATAAAAAAAAACTGGAAATAAGACAAAATTGATAGAATATTAAAATAATCAATCAGTTCTTTCTCTCTGTGTCTGTCTGTCGTTCTCTGTCTGTCTGTCTGTTTATGGTTCTCTGTCTGTTTGTCTGTTTGTGGTTCTCTGTCTGTGTCTGTTTGTGGTTTTATCTGTTTGTCTGTTTGTGGTTCTGTCTGTCTGTCTGTTTGTGGTTCTATCTGTCTGTCTGTTTGTGGTTCTATCTGTCTGTTTGTGGCTCTCTGTTTGTCTCTCTGTTTGTGGTTCTGTCTGTCTGTTTGTGGTTCTGTATGTCTGTTTGTGGTTCTCTGTATGTCTGTCTGTTTGTGGTTCTATCTGTTTGTCTGTCTGTTTGTGGTTCTGTCTGTTGTCTGTTTGTGGTTCTGTCTGTCTGTTTGTGGTTCTCTGTCTGTTTGTGGTTCTGTCTGTCTGCTTGTGGTTCTCTGTCTGTCTTTTGTGGTTCTCTGTGTCTGTTTGTGGTTCTCTCTGTTTGTCTGTCTGTTTGTGGTTAATGGTTTATGTTTTAGTTAATCGTCATTACAAAATACATGAAGTTTATTGTGTGTAATATTTCAGGCATTCCAGTTGTGAAGCCCCAGCGTGATGGAGAGACGTGTGTGTGTGTGTGTGTGTGTGTGTGTGTGTGTTGTGTGTGTCCCGCCAAGAGATTCTACAGGTAAATATGATTTTATTACTTTTTAACCCATGAGACCCAAAACATAATTTCCATTGTAATTTGGGTAACATTAGATGATTTTAAGTTAAGTTAAGCAATATTTTATAGATATGACCTGTTTAGTATCCTTGCTGACTAACTAATTTGGTATATTCAGTCACTTTTCGTAATTTGATGGCTCGACAACAGACGGTTTTATATATAGCAAAGGAAAGATCTGGGCGTGAAGGGGTTGAAAATGTTACAAAATATGTCACTCGTACACAGTAGCTGTCCACCATTGCAGGGCGACCTCTCCTTGCTTTTTTTATATCATCCGAGACTATACTATTTTCATATACGTATACTATTATTCTTATAGGCATTATAGGTATATACATACTTTAAATTTCTTAGTTATTTTTGGAAGTGGGATTTCATACTTATAGTTAAAGCTACACAATGTAAAAATGCATTGCAAATATGGCACTCATACTTCCTAGCCTTTTTATATCTTGGGATCTCATATATTTAGTAAATTTTCTGAGAAGGTACACTATGTATGCCCTGCCACTAGAAGGGACAAGGGAGTGTGTCATCTCCCTCTGCGCTTAACCCCTTCACGTCCAGATCCTTTGCTATATAAAAAAATGTATATTGGCGAGTCATAAAATTACGAAAAGTAACTGCATATTCCATTTTTGTTAGTCGACAAGGATACAGGTCATATCTATAAAATATTGCTTATATTAACTAAAAATTGTCTAATGGTACCCCAGGAAGCCATTCATTGTGCATTCATTGAAGTAGTGTTTGTATAGATCAATGAGGTGGAATTTTATGGTGACTAAAATTTGGTATGTCTACTATAGTCAACTTTTTTTATTACGGTCAAAATGCACTAAGGTAGCCACGCCCCCTGCCTCCCCTTCTATTCTACGGGGCAGCTGATTGGTGCATTCCCCCTATCATCACTACCAATCACAATATCTTCACTACTTAACAGCGGCGTGACAGAGTGCTGGACAGAGCAATCTTCACTACAGAGGGATTTTGGATTTTGTCACCCTCTGTAGTGAAGATTGCTCTGTCCAGTGGTCACGCGCTGTTAAGTAGTAAAGATATTGTGATTGGTAGTGATGATACGAGGAATGCACCAATCAGCTGCCCCGTATAATAGAACGGGAGGCAGGGGGCGTGGTTTCCTTATTGCATTTTGACCATAATAAAAATTTAAAAATAATTGAGAGAATGTGGCAGTAGCGAGGCTGGCGGGCACAGACGTCTACAGGCGGGTTCGATTCCTGCCTGTGTGTCAGTGAAATCTAATTAAATCAATCTAATAGCTAACATCAAAAGACTCCAGTAGGAAGTTTTCTAATGCTGTAACAATATACCGAGCCTAAGATAATAGAGAACAAGTCAGCTGTAAGGCCTGTCTGGAGCCCGCCAACTCCTGCAGAATATTAACCTTACCCCCTGTTATTCTGTCCCTGTATGCAATAGTTGTTGATGACTATAATCACATTTTTTGTATTATGGTCAAAATGCAGTAAGGAAGCCCACGCCCCCTGCCTCCCCTTTTATTCTACGGGGCAGCTGATTGGTGTATTCCTCGTATCATCACTATAAATCACAATATCTTCACTACTTAACAGTGCGTGACCACTGGACAGAGCAATCTTCACTACAGAGGGTGACAAAATCAAAAATCTCTTTGTAGTGAAGATTGCTCTGTCCAATGGTCACGCGCTGTTAAGTAGTGAAGATTGTGTGATGTGATTGGTAGTGATGATACGAGGAATGCACCAATCAGCTGCCACGTAGAATAGAAGGGGGTGCAGGGGGCGTGGCTTCTTTACTGCATTTTGACCATAATACAAAAAATTTACTATAGTGACCTGTTTGGTGTGTGAGTGTTTCAAGGATGAGGAGAAGACTGTTGTGTTGTGTTATAATATGTAATGATGTGTGTGTGTGTGCCAGGTGGTGACTGCGTAATATTACCCAAGACTTCAGTAGTATGTTTTCTAATGCTGTGTTTTTCTCTCTCCCGCACAGTGGTAAATGGAGGACTTGTGTGGACAGCCTGGGGCCGTGCAATGCTGGAAAGGAACTGCTTTTCTCCTCCTCATGAGAAGACCTACGACCAGACATCACGGCTACACACACACACACACACTTTCGCCTTTCCCAACACTACAATCACACGGATAATCTGGAGTCGTAGCGGTGTCTGCATCCGTTGTTACGCCGGGAAGTGGTCTCTTGGGCTAAATTGTCAACTATTCCGTGCTATTAGTTGCTTCATAACCAACCTGTCCTGTGTATTCATCTATTTGTAAAATGCAACTAGATGAATACACACACACAGGACGGGAGGTTATGAAGCAACTAATAGCAGGGAATAGGTGACAATTTAGCCCCAGAGACCACTTCCCGTCGTAACAACGGATGCACACACCGCTACGACTCCAGATTATCCACGTGATTGTAGTGTTGGAAAAGGCTGCTTTCTACTGCTCAATAAAGAAAGGTCTACTATATATATACTATGTAATTGAGAGAAAAGTCTTGTATAACTGTTTTTATTAACTCTGAAATATTTGAACTTTGCTATGGACGGCAGAGCTACGGGCAAGTCCGCTCCTTAGACTTATTGCCCGTAGCTCCGCCGTCTCGGGAATACACTCGAAAGTCTAGACAAAAACTCACTTTTCCAGAGCATTGGTTGGGGCCACAAGGCGTATATATTTCTATCTATTTATTTAATGAAGTGTTTGAAGTCATTTTGGCAATAGTTTCTCCTCCATCCAATCTAGTATCACAAATGTAGTCAAGTTTTAATTTCCTCCCAGCAGTGCCAAGAGTTGTCGTGAGTCAATGAAACATTACGTAAAGTTTTAACAGTCGATAATTGAAGTTGAAATCTCTCCAGATTTATTCAGTTTGTCTACTTATCTCTACGAACTCTTAGTAGACAAACTGAATAAATTAAGGAGAGTTTTCAACTTGAATTATCGACTGTTAAAAATGTAATTAATGTTTCATTGCCTCACAACAACTATTGGAACTGCTATGCGAAAATTAATCCCTTGAGGCCCAGAAAGTATTTTTTATCGTAATTTCGGTACCATTAGATTATTTTTTGTGAATATAAGCAAAATTTCATAGACATGACCTGTTTAGTATGCTTGACCCCTAACTAATTTGGTATATTTAGTTAGTTTTCGTGATTTTATGGCTAACAACAGATGATTTTATATATAGCAAGATCTGGGCGTGAAGGGGTTAAAACTTGACTACATTTGTGACACAAGCTTGGGGGAGAAACTATTGCCAGCGCGACTTCAAACACTTCATTAAATAAATAGCAGAAATATACGTCTTGTGGCAACCCCTGCAAGTGTTGATCATATCCTAGCAGGGCGACAGGGTGTAGAAGTGCCTGTGCCTGCTGGGGACTAGAGCCTTGAGGTTGAGGTGTGAGCCTTGAGGTTGAGGTTGGCGAGGCTGGTGATGTGAGCCTTGAGGTTGAGGTTGGCACATCTCAAAGGCCTTGCCACACACTGGGGGGTAGTGGCCGAGGGGGGTGGAGCGCCTCCCCAGGGGTGCACCAACTGTGGGGAGAGATGAAGGTTAGTACATCAGAACATAGAAACATAGGAACATATGGAAGCTACAAGAGGCCGGGAAACCTATACGTGGTAGTTCCTGTTACTTAACAGTACATATACATAAGGAAGCTACAAGAGGCTGGGAGACCTATACGTGGTAGTTCCTGTTACTTAACACTACATAAGGAAGTTACAAGAGGCTGGGAGACCTACACGTGGTAGTTCATGTTACTTAACAGTACATAAGGAAGCTACAAGAGGCCGGGAAACCTATACGTGGTAGTTCCTGTTACTTAACAGTACATATACATAAGGAAGCTACAAGAGGCTGGGAGACCTACACGTGGTAGTTCCTGTTACTTAACACTACATAAGGAAGCTACAAGAGGTTGGGAATCCTACACGTGGTAGTTCCTGTTACTTAACAGTACATAAGAAAGCTACAAGAGGCTGGGAGACCTACACGTGGTAGTTCCTGTTACTTAACACTACATAAGGAAGCTACAAGAGACTGGGAGACCTACACGTGGTAGTTCCTGTTACTTAACACTACATAAGGAAGCTACAAGACGAGACTGGGTAGCAAACCTACAAACGTGGTAGTTCCTGTTACTTAACACTACATAAGGAAGCTACAAGAGATTGGGAGACCTACACGTGGTAGTTCCTGTTACTGTATTCTGTATAATATTCTAGTAGCCACCACTGATCTGGTCTTAGAAGATGCCCTTATAGAGGTGGCGAGGCTTGGTGTCTATTAATGGGGGGGAGGGGGCACAACTGTGTATGGGGGCACAGCGGTGTATGGGGGGGCACAGCTGTGTATGGGGGGCACAGCTGTGTATGGGGGGCACAGCTGTGTATGGGGGGCACAGCTGTGTATGGGGGGCACAGCTGTGTATGGGGGGGCACAGCTGTGTATGGGGGGGTACAGCTGTGTATGGGGGGGCACAGCTGTGTATGAGGGGGGCACATCTGTGTATGAGGGGGGCACATCTGTGTATGAGGGGGGCACATCTGTGTATGAGGGGGGCACATCTGTGTATGAGGGGGGCACATCTGTGTATGAGGGGGCACAGCTATGTATGGGGGGGCACAGCTATGTATGGGGGGCACAGCTGTGTATGGGGGGCACAGCTGTGTATGGGGGGGCACAGCTATGTATGGGGGGCACATCTGTGTATGAGGGGGGCACATCTGTGTATGAGGGGGCACAGCTATGTATGGGGGGGCACAGCTATGTATGGGGGGGGCACATATGTGTATGGTGGGGGCACAACTGTGTATGGGGGGCACAGCTATGTATGATGGTGGGGGCACAGCTGTGTATGAGGGGCACAGCTGTGTATGGGGGGGCACAGCTGTGTATGGCGGGCACAGCTGTGTATGGGGCACAGCTGTGTACGTGGGGCACAGCTGTGTACGTGGGGCACAGCTGTGTATGGGGGGGCACATATGTGTATGAGGGGCACAGCTGTGTATGGGGGGGGCACATCTGTGTATGGGGGGCACATCTGTGTATGGGGGGCACAGTTGTGTATGGGGGGCACAGCTGTGTATGGGGGGCACAGCTGTGTATGGGGGGGCACATCTGTGTAGGGGGGGCACAGTTGTGTAGGGGGGCACAGCTGTGTATGGGGGACACAGTTGTGTATGGGGGGCACAGCTTTGTATGGGGGGCACAGCTGTGTATGGGGGTGGCACAGTTGTGTTTGGGGGCACAGCTGTGTATGGGGGCACAGCTGTGTATGGGGGGCACAGCTGTGTATGGAGGGCACAGCTGTGTATGGGGGGCACAGCTGTGTATGGGAGGAGGACAGCTGTGTATGGGGGGCACAGCTGTGTATGGGGGGCACAGCTGTGTATGGGTGGCACAGCTGTGTATGGGGAGGGCACAGCGGTGTATGGGGGGGCACAGCTGTGTATGGGGGGCACAGCTGTGTATGGGGGGGCACAGCTGTGTATGGGGGGGCACAGCTGTGTATCGGGATGCACAGCTGTGTATGGGGGGGCACAGCTGTGTATGGGGGGGCACAGCTGTGTATGGGGGGGGGCACAGCTGTGTATTGGGATGTAGAGCTGTGTATGGGGGGTCACAGCTGTGTATGGGGGGGGGGGGGGCACTATGAGCTCGGAGGCACTATGAGCTCAGGGGCATTCTGATGGCACACAGAAGGGTGTTAGGGCATATTGTCAGTCACAGGTCCAAGCAGATTACGGCAGCAATGGCTAGTGGGGGGCACCTGGGGGGCTCAGGATTCGCATAGGGGGGCACGTCCTCCCCGTAGCTACGCCATGGCTATAGCTGATCTGACGTTATATAAGGTAGAAAGATAACGAGGCAACAGCCAGTACTGTGCAGGGAGAACTAAACAACCTCAAATCACACTTAAAAAGCTCTCCCTCCCTCCCTTCCTCACAGCGGTGCCGCCAGGTCATGGTGACGTGGCCAAGGCTGGCCACAGATCTAGTGTGGGGTGGCCAGGGCATGGCCATTATAAAGAAATGGTTGAATATACATTACACCTCTGACTCTGATCAGGGAAGGCCATGGCCATCATCTTGATCCGCCACTGACCACTCATTCCACTCACTCTCTCTCCCACTCCTCACTTTCTCTCTCTACTTAACTTATGCTGCAGAAATATGAAGAAAAGCAACAAAACAAGACGTTGCTTGGCCAAAATCCGGCCCTGCTTCCTCCCAGCTGCCCTGCACACATGTCTTTCCTCCTCCTGTCAGCTGCCCTGCACAGAAGTCTTTCTTCCTCCTGTCAGCTGCCCTGCACAGAAGTCTTTCCTCCTCCCAGCTGCCCTGCAAACACATCCTGTTTGATCGCTGTCGCGGCCTCGACTCCCGCTCGCCCCGGAATACTCAAGCAGCTCAACTCCGCTCATTACTGCCTCGAAACACTAAAAGCTGTCCTCTTATTTCCTTCCCACGCTCTTACAATTAACCTTTGACCCATAATTCTTGACCTGTAACGTTATCTAAGTCTTAAATGTTAGTAAATGTGAGTTAGTAATGGTCTTGGTATAGTGTCGTAGTATCTTTAAAGCATATATTGATAGGGTTCGTTAGTGCTTCAAACTCGTTAATATCGTCGCAGAGGATGGTGGGGAGGATATCATCATATATATTTTTTTTGCTAGGTAGTTTGTGGGTTGTTAAAGGACTGGATTGCTTTGTTTCAGTGGCGTGGCTGGGTATCTATCAATGGGGGGCACCTGAAGCCACCCCAGTGCCTGGGGGGGCACCTGAAGGGGCACTGGGCAAGGGAGCTGAGGGGCCACTCTAATGCCATATAGAAGTAGTGCCAGATTTAGGATGTGGGGGGGGGGGCATGGCAAGCATCAAATTAGTATAGTGTAGTGGTAATTCCTTTTTTTTAACCCTCGTCCTGTCCCAATGATATGTTCGCTCGCGTAGCAAGACTCGCTCACGACGACCCAGGATACTCATATATTGACGTCTTTACACCCAATACATAAGAACATAAGAAAGCTAAAAGAGGCCTTGAGACCTACACGTGGTAGTTCCTGTTACTTAACACTACCTACATCCACCTTTCATCCCCATCCATAACACTGTCCAGCCTCCTTTTAAAGCTCCCTATTGACTCCCCACTGACTACCTGACGACTGAGTCCATGCCAATCATTCACCACCTTTAACCCCTTCACGCCCAGATCTTTCCTTTGCTATATATTATTGTCTGCTGTTAGCCATACAATTACGAAAAGTAATTGAATATATCAAATTAACTAGTCGACAATGATACTAAACATGTCATATCTATAAAATGTTGCTTATATTCACAAAAAATCGTCAAATGGTACCCAAATTACAATGGAAATTACGTTCTGGGTCTCAAGGGGTTAATACACAGGCTTGTAACAATGTACATAAAATGAGATATGTCAAAATTAGTGTATATACAACATTACAGTATCCATTTTAAGACTTTTTGAAAACTACATACCCTTTAAATATGCTGCCATAACTGTAGGCTGACTGTAGGCTGACTGGTGGTTGACTGCAGGGTGACTGTAGGGTGACTGTAGGCTGACTGAAGGCTGACTGTAGGCTGGATGTAGGCTGACTGTAGGTTGACTGTAGGCTGACTGTAGGCTGACTGTAGGGTGACTGTAGGCTGACTGAAGGCTGACTGTAGGCTGGATGTAGGCTGACTGTAGGTTGATTGTAGGCTGACTGTAGGCTGACTGGTAGTTGACTGGTGGTTGACTGTAGGGTGACTGTGGGTTGACTGTAGGTTGACTGTAGGCTGACTGTAGGCTGGATGTAGGCTGACTGTAGGTTGACTGTAGGCTGACTGTAGGTTGACTGTAGGTTGACTGTAGGCTGACTGTAGGCTGGATGTAGGCTGACTGTAGGTTGACTGTAGGCTGACTGTAGGCTGACTGGTAGTTGACTGGTGGTTGACTGTAGGGTGACTGTGGGTTGACTGTAGGCTGACTGTAGGCTGACTGTAGGCTGACTGTAGGCTGACTGTAGGTTGACTGTAGGCTGACTGTAGGCTGACTGTAGACTGACTGTAGGCTGACTGTAGGTTGACTGTAGGTTGACTGTAGGCTGACTGTAGGTTGACTGGTGGCTGACTGTAGGCTGACTGTAGGCTGACTTTAGACTGACTGTAGGTTGACTGTAGGCTGACTGTTGGTTGACTGTAGGCTGTCTGTAGGTGACTGTAGGCTGACTGTAGGTTAACTGTAGGCTGACTAGGCTGACTGGTGGTGCATTGACTGTTAACACTTTATAAGGCAGGACATCAAAGTATAGCAGAGCAGCCAAACTACCGTCAATAACACTATAGTCGCCACTGCACTAATGTCGCCAGGCGCCATATATTACAAAGTTTAGCATCACTACAGACTTGTATGTGCCACTGAAGACATGTACATAATATACACTACACTGTGCAGTGTGCATGCCTCTTCAGTGACACATACAAGGCTGTAGTGATGCTGAGATTTGTAATATATGGCGCCTGGCGACATTAGTGCCGTGGCGACTATAGTGTTGTTGACGATAGGAGGGAGTTGATGGAGCCAGCACACTGTCATCACTAAGGGAGGAGGGAGGTGGATAGACTAAAGTGGAAATGTTTAAGCCAAGGTATTGATGAAGTGGAAAGTCATCAATCACTTAGCATCAGTTTAAATGCTTCTCAGCAATGTCAAAAATCCCGTAAGTGCTTTTTTTTTATTTGAAATTCAACAAAATTTATACAATGTTCTTGGATTATGAAGGATCCAATGTCTCTTTGTTAATAATTCTTGTATATATGTACTTATATACGTCTGCTATATTTCCATACAAAACACCTCCTCCAAAATGCATCGGGTGGCACTACAAAACTCAAAAGCAGCTCATTCATAAGAACATAAGAAAACAAGGAAGCTACAAGAGAATGCGAGGCCTACACGTGTAGTTCCTGTTTCATATGCCTGTTCCTCGTTCATATAACACATTGCACAGCTTGTATCTTAATCTTATATATACAAAACAATTCCATGAAAGTTGCTTAATGAACAAATATATCCATATGATTCATGTGGACTCAAAATAATGAGCAAAACACACCTAAAAAAGAAGAAGAAAAAAAAACCTTAATGAAAAGACCTAGGCCGGTACCGAGAGTCAAGGCGGTAGAGCGACGAACGACGAACGGCAGACCTTCGCTTACCATAAGAGGGGTTTGTTTTGGAAGGAAGAGCAGCGAGGAAGGTTGGCGGTCAAGGTTGAAGACAAGGGTATCCCCGTGTCTTCCCGCAACCTTCGATGAATTTTTATTACATTCCTAATCTGGAAGGATTAATAGATATATTAACAATATATTTTCCAATATGTATTTAAGTATAAGTATAGGATTAATAGGTATTACATATGCGGCAATAAGTGATTTTAGTGACAATAATACAGGAGGTTCAGGGTAGCGGGGTGGCTATTGCTTGAGCCTGCCGCCATCGTCATCAAGGTCGCTGCCAAACCCGCCACGAAGTTTCTCTTACCGCACATGTTTACATGTGCGGTAAGAGAAACTTACGTATACACGCCGCTACTGCTAATTAACTTCATAAAATATATATTTCACCAACTTCATAGCCGATCGCAACGTTTCTGTTGATATTTTTGATGAGTATACGGGCAAATCCGCAATATGGACTATTTATAGTCATACAATGGCAACGAAGTTTGAAGTAACACTGTTACCAATACACCGCCGCGCGATACTTCAACCAACCCTGCCTTTCTGTCCACTCTCAGTAACGATTTGAAGGTTTTGCCGCGACCTAACCTACGTCGGTACGTCGTCGTTCGTCGCTATACCGCCTTGACTCTCGGTACAAGCCCTGATGTTCTCTAAATTAAATGTAATGTAAATGTAATGTACAGTAAATGAATTAATGTTTTCTAACCAAAATAAAACTTAATGAAATAGTGGCTAGGACACCCGCTGTTTCTGTCCTCCCACAAAATGCATATATCTGAGGCCTTCATAAAGTGACAATGGAAAGAGTGAGCACCCAATCATTCACGTATTCCAATCTTCCAATCCTCACCCTTAAGTCCCCTCTCATTCAAGTATTCCAATCCTCTTAAATCTCCTCTCTCAAATACTACAATCTTCCAATCCTCTCTCTTAAATCCTCTCTCATTCACATATTCCAATCTTCCAATCCTCTCTTTTGAATCACCTGTATTGACAAAGGAAAGAAAAAGCTCCAATCAGACCTTAATATAGTGACACAGGATACAAAACACCCTTCTATCCCTTACGGGTCACCACTGTTAGGGTCGTAGAAGATGCAAAATGAGGCCTTGATAGATTGACCATGAATATAAAAAGCCCCAATCCGGCCTCCATATAGTGGGAAAGGAAATAAAAAGCACCAACAAGGCCTTGAAAGATTGGCAAGGGATACAAAAATCCCTCTATCCTTCACGGGTCACCATTGTTAGGGTCTTACAAGATGCAAAATAAGGCCTTGATTTACTGTATTGTCAAAGGAAAGAAAGAGCACCCTATACTTTACGGGTCAATATGGCCTCCAAAGATTGACAAAGGAAAGAAAAACCACTAATGAGGTCTTGAAAGATTGACAAAGGATACAAAAATTGCCCTTCTATCCTTTACGGGTCACCACTGTTAGGATCATAAATGATTGATAACGAGGCCTTGATAGATTGACCACAAAAAGAAAAGGTGCCATTGAGACCTTGATAGATTGATAAGGGATACAAAAATCCCCCTATCCTTCACGGGTCACCACTGTTAGGATCATAGAAGATGGATAACGAGGCCTTGATAGATTGACAAGGGATACAAAAAGCCCCCTATCCCTTATGGGTCACCACTGCTAGGGTCGTAGAAGTGCCTGGGTCACCACTGCTAGGGTCGTAGAAGATTGATAATGAGGCAAATAGATTGACAATAGATTGACAACAAAAAGATAAAGCACCAACGAGGCCTTGAAATATTGGCAAAGGATACAAAAACCCCTCTATCCTTTAAGGGTCACCACTGTTAAATAAGGCCTTCATATGTTGACAAAGGAAAGAAAAAGCATCAATAAAGCCTTGATAGATTGACAAAGGAAAGTAAAAGCACCAACAAGGCCTTGACAGATTGACAAAGGATACAAAAATCCCTTCTATCCTTCACGGGTCTACACTGTTAGCGTCCTACAAGATTGATAATAAGGCCTTGATAGATTGACAACAAAAAGAAAAAGTGCCATTGAGACCTTCATAGATTGATAAAGGAAACAAAAGTCCTCTATCCTCTACGGGTCACAACTGTTAGGGTCGTGGAAGATTCAAAATGAGGCCTTGATAGATTGACAAAAGATATAAAAAGCCCCAATCCGGCCTCCATATAGTTACAAAGGATAAAAAAAAAAAGCCCCCTATCCTTCACGGGTCACCACTGTTAGGATCATAGAAGTTTGATAATGAGGCCTTGATAGATTGACAAAAGATACAAAAAGCACCAATGAGGCCTTGATAGATTGACAAAAGATACAAAAAGCACCAATGAGGCCTTGATTGATTGATAAAGGATACAAAACACCCTCTATCCTTCACGGGTCACGACTGTTAGCGTCTTACAAGATGGATAACGAGGCCTTGATAGATTGACAACAAAAAGAAAAAGCACCAACGAGGCCTTAATAGATTGGCAAAGAATACAAAAAATCCTTTCTATCCTTCAGGGGTCCACAGTGTTAGCCTCGTAGAACTGCCTGTGTCTGCTGGCGACGTGAGCCTTGAGGTTGTCGCGCTGGTTGCAGGTATGTGGGCAGCAGGGGCAGGCGTACGGCTTCTCTCCCGTGTGGGTGCGGCGGTGGCGCTCCAGCTTGTAGCGTGTCTCAAAGGCCTTGCCACACATGGGGCAGGAGTGACCACGGCGCCGGCCCGCCAGGGGGGGTGATGCGCCGCCCCAGGAGTGTACCAACTGTGGGGAGAGATCAGGCACAGGTTAGGACACACCAGGACAACATAGTGATGGGCATTACAACATATACTCAACTTGACCACTTATACAACTCTTTTACTACTATACTTGAAGAAAACTAGGCAAGTTCAACACAGGGTCTCCAGTGGCTTGAGAGATGAATCAGATACCAAAACAATACAATGAGACATATGACTATGGGGACAGATCAGGGACGGATTAGGACATGTAGTGATGGTCATAGGACATAGTGATGAACATAGTGATGAACATAGTGATGGTCATAGGACATAGTGATGAACATAGTGATGGTCATAGGACATAGTGATGAACATAGGACATAGTGATGGCCATAGGCATAGTTCAGGCACAGGTTAGGACATGTAGTGATGCTCATAGGACATAGTACATTACTTATTAGATATTAATATAAAATATTAGATATAGGACATTACAATGCTGTGTAGATTTCAGTATCGAAGAAGAATAATGCTGGACTTTTAAAGATTAGATGATACACCCAGAAAGATCCTGTGTCAATCCAGGTGTTGGACGCCAGTAAGAGGATCCCTGCCTTGGGGCAATCCCCTCATTGATCCTACAGTGCAATGGATTGAAGTTTTGTCTAATTTGTGTTTTTTTAAGGAATATCTGGAAGTATCATGTCATTGTGAATTGGCTGAAATAGGGACATATAATCATTGTAACTGAAAACTGACTCCAGATTCGTGTTCAGCATGCCCGAAAACTGCTAGGAACAAATTTTCAAGCAAATCCATTTTTCAAAAAATATTTCAAATTTTGCAAGGGGCCATTTTCTTATGTTCTTATATTTTTATCTAAGACTCGATCAGAAAAAATTGACGGTATGTTTTGCCAAAAGAAATGCCATCTAACATCCACATTTTTACCCTTATATACAAACTTAGATTCATATCATCACTTATAGGTAAGACATTTCCTTTGTCACTTTTCTTTCTTTCAATTGCTTTCTGTCTGACAATGCACACACTGTCATTGGAACCATCATCCATGACGCTATCATAAGTGATGAGACGCAGAGACATGGAGGCATTGAAGAAGTAGTAGTAGTAGTAGTAGTAGTGGTGGTGGTGGTAGTAGTAGTAAGACATGGAGGCAGTGTGTTGAAGAGGATCTGGCAGCATTGGTTATTGAAGAAGTTGAGGCAAGGGATAGAGATAGTTGGAAGCGTATCATTGGCCGTCTAGCCTCATAACAATTACGGGAAAAACTGACAGTAACCCCTTCACGCCCAGATCTCTCCTTTGCTATGAAAAATTGTATGTCGGCGAGCCATCAAATTATGAAAAGTCACTTAATATACCAAATCAGTTAGTGGACAAGGATACTAAACAGGTCATATCTATAAAATATTGCTTAGGTTCACCAAAAATTGTCTAATGGCACGCAAATTACAATGAAAATTACGTTCTGGACTTCAAGGGGTAAAACAGAAAGAAGAAGATGAGACGTAGATACGGCAGCAAGTAATCGATAACAACACTGTACTCTACCTTGGTAAATAATGGGAAGGAGAGAGAAGGGTAATACCGTCTTGCAGCTGATAATGAAGAGATGCTTTCAGACCGCGTGTTGGCAGATAATCTTGCGGATAATCTAATGATAATCTAATGCGGAGTCTATAGGGGTCTTTAAAAGGAGTCTGGATAAATTCATGGATGGGGAAGAGAGGTGGATGTAGGTAGTGTTAACCCCTTCATGCCCAGATCTTTCCTTAGCTATAAAACAATGTATGTTGTTAGCCATAAAATTACAAAAAGTAGCTGAATAAACCGAATTAGTTAGTTGACAATAATACTAAACAGGTCATATCTATAAAATATTGCTTATGTTCACTAAAAAAATGTCTTATGGTACCCAAATTACAATGGAAATTACGTCCTGGGTCTCATGGGGTTAAGTAATAGGAACTACCTCGTGTAGGTCTCACAGCTTTCCTTATTTTCTTTTGTTCTTATGTTGTCTTGCCTACAGGACCGTGACTCGATAACAACACTGTACTCTACCTTTAAAAAACATAGGAAGGAGAGAGGAGTGTAATACCGTCTAGCAGTTGAAGAGTAACAGATGCTTTCAGACGTCGTGTTGCCGTATAATCTTGCCTAGAGGACCACGTCGTGTCTGCTCCTGGCGTGGCTGCGGAGTCTGGCCTTCACAGCGGCGCGGTAGGGGCAGTAGGGACAGGCGTACGGCTTCTCTCCGGTGTGAACCCTCAAGTGTTTCCGGAAGCCATTCTTGTGGTAGAAGCTTTTGGTGCAGTGGTGGCAGGTGAAGCGGAAGGGAGAGCCCTGTGGAAAGAGTGAGACTATCAGATTGCCGCCTTGGGTAAAAGAATATATTGCAAACATGTAACCATTCTGCCGTCAATAATACTATACTCGCCACTGCACTAATGTCGCCAGGTGCCATATATTACAAATTTTAGCATCACTACAGACTTGTTTGTGCCACTCAAGAGGCATGCACAGTAATTTATATTATGTACCTGTCTTCAGTGGCACATACACGTCTGTAGTGATGCTAAAATTCATAATATTCGCCTGTTAAACCTGCCTGGTGACATTTGTGCAGTGGCGACTATAGTGTTATTGACAGTAGCTACTATGTTAGGTGATATGCATATGTACATGTGTATGAGTGTTTCAGAGGCCCGTTGTATAGAATAATATATGTATATACATGTATACTCATCACGGGTTCAATGTTGAGTTCTCATCAATAGGAATCATTTTCATATGTAGTTTTTATCACATCCTGTTCTAACAATGCAGCGATTCTTGTACTTTCCATGAAATTCAAACATGAAATTCTCCACCTTGAAGATGACGCTCTGGCCGGTATTGAAGAGCGTTCTGGACACCTGTGGGAAATAAAAAAAACACATGCACGGGTTAATAAATAAGTTTAGTGAGTGCAAGGTTCAAGTGTAAAGTATGTAAGAGGATACTATATAGAAGATACTATACTTAATAAGAAGATTCTTAAGGATCTATCTGCTCACAATTTTCTATCTGATCGTCAGTGCGGTTTCCGTAAAGGGTGATCTACTGGCGGTCTTCTAGCTTTCCTAACTGAATCTTGGTCATCCTCCTTTAGGGGTTTCGGTGAAACTTTTGCTTTTGCCCTTGATATATCAAAAGCTTTTGATAGAGTCTGGCACAAACCTTTAATTTCCAAACTACCCTCATTCGGTTTCTATCCTTCTCTCTGTACCTTCATCTTAAGTTTCCTTTCAAACCGTTCTATTGCAGCTACTGTAGACGGACATTGTTCTTCTTCTAAATCTATCAACAGTGGTGTTCCTCAAGGTTCTGTCCTATCACCTACTCTCTTTCTTATTATTCATTAATGATCTTCTAAGTATAACTCAAAGCTCCTACGCTGGTGCTTCTACCCTGCATTTTCCACGTCGTTTATTAGACGTTCAACACAACAGGAACTAAGTGATTCACGGAGAGATGCCACCGAGCGCCTAACTTCTGATCATTCTATAATTTCTGATTGGGGCAAAGCAAACCTTGTTTTGTTCAATGCCTCAAAAACCCAATTTCTTCACCTATCTACTCGACAAAACCTACCTGACAACTATCCTCTCTTCTTCAATGACACTCAACTATCTCCTTCTTCTGCAATGAACATTCTTGGACTTTCCTTTACTAAAAATCTGAACTGGAAATCTCACATCTCATCTCTTGCTAAAACAGCTTCTAAGAAGTTAGGTGTTTTGTGGCGTCTGCGTCCTTTTTTTTTCTCCCTCCCAGTTGCTTGCTTTCTACAGGGGCCTTATCCGCTCATGTATGGAGTATGTCTCACAGGTATGGGGAGGATCCACTCATACAGCTCTCCTAAACAGGGTTGAGTCAAAAGCTTCTCGCACACACATACACACACACACACACACACACACACACAGAATGAAGATGACCCACTACATTCGAAAGGCAGGAGGAGGAAGAGTAGGAGGGGTACAAGGGGCCAGAAAAAGGACCATCCCTAAATTCAGCGAGGAAATTATTTAACAAAAAATGGAAATGGGCGTTCACCTGTAGTGAGGGGCAGCTTGCCCAATAAAATATAAACAGATATTTCAAAGCCTGAGTAGTCTGCGGCCACATCCTCGGCGAGGCACTTCAGCGCATCGCCCGGTAAAAGGTGGCCAATAAATCGTGTTTAGTTCCTGTCACAATCAGGTCTGGCGCTGTTATTGGTGTGTGTGTGTGGGGGGGGGGGTGTCTATGTGTGTCTGTGTGTGTGTGTGTGTGTGTGTGTGTGTGTGTGTGTGTGTGTGTGTGTGTGTGTGTGTGTGTGTGGGTGGGTGTGTGGGTGTGTGGGTGGATGTGTCTGTGTGTGTGTGTGACTGCGTGTCTGTGTGTGTCTGTGTGTGTCTGTGTGTGTGTGTGTGTGTGTGTTTGTGTGTGTGTTTGTGTGTGTGTGTCAATAAATTTGATGTCACCGGTGCGAAGATTCATGATGCTCTTATGACAATGGCAACACAATCCTATTTCACTCGTAAGTTTCCTATTATTTCTTTCCTTTTTACTTACATTATTCCTACTTTCCTTTCTTTCTTTTTATAAGAAAGTTTATATTTAAATTCTGGTCTTCACGAGGGAAAGAGATCAGTGTAAAAATTGCCTGAAAAATATACAGACTTCTTATCCCTTTATACATATATGATAAAAACACTTCAGAAAAACAGAAAAAGGAAAACAAATGCAAACAAAAAGATCGATAAGATACATAATAAGATATATAAAATATGATTTAAAAAAGATAGAGAATCACATTTATTTTCTTACATATTGATGAAGATTAGGAGACAGATAACAATAGGAGAGTGGGTGAGGACTGAGTGACCACCACCACCACCACCACCACCGCACCACCACCACTCCAAATGTCTATTCTCTTTAAGGTAGGGATGCAGGGGAAGGAACTAGATAGAGAAACAGAGAAATAGGTCATGTTACAGGGAGAGAGAGAGAGAGAGAGAGAGAGAGAGAGAAGAGAGAGAGAGAGAGAGAGAGAGAAGAGAGAGAGAGAGAGAGAGAGAGAGAGAGAGAGAGAGAGAGAGAGAGAGGAGAGAGAGAGAGAGAGAGAGAGAGAGAGAGAGGAGAGAGAGAGAGAGAGAGAGAGAGAGAGAGAGAGAGAGAGAGAGAGAAGAGAGAGAGAGAGGAGAGAGAGAGAGAGAGAGAGAGGAGAGAGGAGAGAGAAAAGAGAGAGAGAGAGAGAGAGAGAGAGAGAGAGAGAGAGAGAGAGAGAGAGAGAGGAGAGAGAGAGAGAGAGAGAGAGAGAGGAGAGAGAGAGAGGAGAGAGAAGAGAGAGAGAGAGAGGAGAGGAGAGAGAGAGAGAGAGAGAGAGGAGAGAGAGGGAGAGAGAGAGAGAGAGAGAGAGAAGAGAGAGAGAGAAGGAAGAGAGAGAGAGAGAGAGAGAGAAGAGAGAGAGAAGAGAGAGAGAGAGAGAGAGAGGAGAGAGGGGAGAGAGAGGAGAAGAGGAGAGAGAGAGAGAGAGAGAGAGAGAGAGAGAGAGAGAGAGAGAAGAGAGAGGAGAGAGAGAGAGAAGCAAAGCAAACCTTGAAGGTGAAAAATAAAAAATACAGATGACTTACTTCAATTTCAAAGTAACGATTTCCCAGCAAGACCTTTGGCGGCTTAATTTTTCACATCTTTTTTAATAGCAATGTCTCAGCTCCCTATTTAGATTAATGGCTCGACACACACTCAGCCATTCCTTATCAAGCTGCCTCCGAGCTCCACCCGGCGAAGGATATTAAAGTTAATATTAAAAAAGGGCAGGAATCACAATTATAGAGAGAAAAAAGTGAGGTAATACAAAACAAGAACGAAGAGAAACACATTTGAATAAAATAATGGAATAAATGTTAATGAGTTGAGGATGAGTGAGGTAAAGTCCGTGTTTGCAGCGAGTTATGACATGTTCCGAAGCGTAAATTAGCACAGGAGGCATTGTGTCGTGTTCCATTGTGTTATATTAATTATATTAATGCATTTCCAGGAAGGTAAATTGTTGTGTAGCGAGGATTGCACTGTCTTGCTTTAAATATTATCATTAATTAAATGTTATATATATTATAAATTATATATCAGCATTATTATTATTACCATTTTGATTGGTACTATCAACATCAACAATAATACTACTACTACATATATTACTATAGTTCTACTAGTACTACTACTACTAGTACTACTAGTACTACTACTACTAGTTACTAAAGTTAACTAGTTACTAGTTAACTACTAGTCACTAAAATTTGAATTACTACTTAAATATGTTTGTCTTCTCACTGTTTATAATGATTTAAATGATAATAGTCACAACATAAAATTTTGTAGAATGATTCAGCACAGACTAGGTACCGGAGGTAACCATTTAACTTGTTATGTCCACAACCAAGAACAACACTCTACAAATTTTCTGTATATTGTTTTGGCCCGAGATGTTGGAACGCATTACCAGATGAAATAAACACGGCAATTAATCTCATTTTATTTAAATTCAAACTTAAACAGTATTTATATCATTTACAAAGTCAAGGTGTTATAGAATGAAAATGAAAACACAGTAAATTTTTGCTCATGAAAGTTAGGTACCATTTTTTGAAAACATGTTGTCACTATGAGTCTATATTTTTGTATGTTAATCTTTATTTGTAAATTATTGCCGTCATGGTATTCGTATTTATATGATGCTAACTAATTTTATGTCTGCTAAGGAGCTCATGCTCAGCAGACTAATGCCTATAAAATGTGTATATATTTATTCATGTAAAAAATTGTTATTTGGCAATAAACTCTATAAACTAAAACTACCACAACACTTACTTCCACTACTGCTGCTACTACTACCACTACAACAACTACTACTACTACTACTACTACTACTATAGCAACAACAAGAACTACTACGACTACTACTACTACTACTATAACAACAACAACAACAACAACAACTACTACTACTACTACTACTACTACTACTACTACTACTACTACTACTACTACTACTACTACTACTACTACTACTACTACTACTACTACTACTACTACTACTACTACTACACTACTACTACTACTACTACTACTACTACTACTACTACTACTACTACTACTACTGCTACTACTGCTACTACTACGACTACTACTACTACTACTACTACCATTTCGACCTCCATCCATTTTTCCACTACTACTGCTATTACTACCACTGCTACTACTTAAGCTACTATCATTACAACTACTATTACTACTGTTTCATATATTATTATTATTACTACTACTACTATTAATACTACTAATACTCCTCCTATTCCTACTCCTAATACTACTACTACTACTGCTACTACTTATATTACTACTACTGTTACTACTGCTACTGGTATTACTATTACTACAACAACTACTGCTGCTACTATTACTACCACTACAACTACTATAACCAATGCCGAGAGAGCAACATAACCAAGGAATTTGATGTGAGTTCCTCAAGACGGTGTGGAGATGAATCACAGCGGTGAGAGGGAGAAGGGGAGAAAAAGGTAGATAGGAAAAGGTAGGTGGGCAAAGGAAGGAAGGTGTTGATTAAGAAGGAAAGAAACAGATGAAGAACCAACAATGATCCTTAGAAATCAAGGAACTATTGTGCGTGTGTGTGTGTGTGTGTGTGTGTGTGTGTGTGTGTGTGTGTGTGTGTGTGTGTGTGATTGTGTGTGTGTGATTGTGTGTGTGTGTGTGTGTGTGTATGTGTCATTCACCGAGCATGATTGCGAGCTTGGAGCACACCACAACCCCCCATCCCCTATCTCAAGGGGGACAGTAACCGCCATAATATTTCAGTGAAAAAATCACCGGGAACGAGCGGGGTAGGGGATCGAACCCTTGACCACATAATGGTGCCGAACGCCCTAACCCATCGAGCCGTTCAGGAGTGCGTGTATGTGTGTGTAGTGTGTGTGTGTGTGTGTGTGTGTGTGTGTGTGTGTGTGTGTGTGTGTGTGTGTGTGTGTGTGTGTGTGTGTGTGTGGTGTGTGTGTGGTGTGTGTGTGTGTGTGTGTGTGTGTGTGCAGAAGGGGGATGGTGAATTAATAAGGAAAGCGTATTATTCCTTGGCAGTAATTCACTTAATAAAGAAGTATGATTTTTAGCAGTAACTCAATTAGTCTGCAAATATAATAATCCGATAATCTTCACGATCTCACTTAATGACGTCAGCGCGAGAGAGAGAGAGAGAGAGAGAGAGAGAGAGAGGAAGAGAGAGAGAGAGAGAGAGAGAGAGAGAGAGAGAGAGAGAGAGAGAGAGAGAGAGAAGAGAGAGAGAGAGAGAGAGATTATTAGATATTATAGTTTTAAGGCGCAGCAACTGCGGGGTTATTGACGCAGCGAAGGAGAGAGGAATAGAGGAGAGAGAGAGAGAGAGAGAGAGAGAGAGAGAGAGAGGAGAAGAGAAGAGAGAAGAGGAGAGAGAAAGGGGAAGAGAGGGGAAGAGAGAGAGAGAGAGGGGAGAGAGAGGATGGGAGGGGAGAGAAAAGAGAGAGAGGAGAGAGAGAGAGGGGAGAAAAGGAGAGAGAGAAGAGAGAGAGATCGAATGTCCCTCCACTCAGTGGCCCATAACTAGAAACAGACAGAACACTAGCCGAGGAAACAGACAGAGAGAAAGGAGACAAGCTTCTTAAGACAAGCAGACCGACAACGAGAGCGAACCATGCGATAAAGACAGAAACTAGAAGACGAGCCGAGATCAGAGCTACGAACAGGGGAGCAAAGAAGACATTAGAGACAGCGGCAGAGAAAAACAACCCGTGTATAATAATTAGAATACCAACTGGATGTGCTACTTAATATTGCCAACAACCACGCTGCGGCGCGGACGCCTTCAATCAGGCAACGCCGGCCACTCACAGAGAATGGACGAGGCTGCCGCGGGGGCGTAACACCTTGGCCCACCTGACATTTCACGGCCTCCAAAATACACACGCAGAGACCTTGACTTCACGGGCATCATAAAAGCACATAGGCCTAGTATAATAATACGAATCATGCTGCGTTATATGGTATAATAATAATAATGATAACTATAATAATAATAAAATAATGTGATAATCAAGATCAAGAAGTATAGTCATTAATATACGGTAATCATCATTCCACTACATACAGTATGAGCTAACAATATTACTCATTGAAGTAGTAGAAGCTTCAAATTATATGTATCATAGACGATTAGCGTGTGTGTGGTGTGTGTTTGGGTGTAGTGTGTCGTGGTATGTGTGTGGTGTGGTGTGTGTGTGTGTGTGTGTGTGTGGTGTGTGTGTGTGTGTGTGTTGAGTTTGGGGTGGTGGAGGGTGTGTGTGTATGTGTGTGTGTGTGTGTGTGTATGTGTGTGTGTGTGTGTGTTAGTGTGTGTGTGAGAGAGAGAGAGAGAGAGAGAGAGAGAGAGGAGAGAGAGAGAGAAGCGAGGTTGAGGAAGAGAGAAGAGAGAGAGAGGAGAGAGAGAGAGAGAAACAAATACATAGCTAATTACAATCAAGTCATGAAAACTTAATGTCATATATACTTTTATCATCAACAAGGCAATTAGTTTCATTGCCATTCACCAGCACGCTTCGCGGAACAGGAAAGCTCTGCCACAACAGCGTCATGGAGTGTTGTGGATAAATCACAGACATGCCACGGTGGGTTTTCGTGGACCAGCAGTCTGTTTATGAGGTGCAGCGCCTGTTTACAACAAAAGAAAACGCGTAACTGCGCATCCGCCGAGCAAATATTTTTTAGTAAATTGATGTAGAGGGCTTATTTAATCCCTATATTGGCTATCTTTCCGTAAATCTCCAGCCATAGTTGTCGGAGGACGCCTGCGAATGCTGGTGCTGATAAAAAGTCTTGTTGTAGAAACTTTCGTCTTCGGCATGTTGCTTGGCTTTCGCGCCCTCATCCCTTTTTGTGATAAACAAAGACGGATTTGTTGTCCGTAGGACACCTGGACAGCCTTTGTGATCAACAATTATGTAGGCCCTCTCATCAATTCACTAAAAAAAATTCGCCTCCAGCGCATGCGCAGTTCGCGTTTCTTTTGTTAGTAAACAAGGCGCGATGCACCTCATAAACAGACTGTGTCACACGACACGGTCCGCCATCACCACAACGCTGAAACCGCGCTACTTCTACCGAACTGCAATATTATGGGAAGGAGTAATTACATGTCCGGATCTTCTTCATTTTATCATGAAGTACGTACACATGCACAACTATATGACGATCATGCTTATTTCCTGCTTAAAACCAAGCGTAATCAAAAGCACCAAGCGTCTATAATTGACAGTAATGCAAGTTAACAATCAACATAACATTCACCTTTTTAATGTAAATATAATACCACCAATATCTTAGCAATGTTTGATTGCATATTTAAAAGTATCTGCAGCCTTGCTATCTAACATACGTACAAATCTGCCGTTGACTCTAACGCATCATTCGAACCGTTTCTCCCTTCCTGTAAAACCTTGTAATGTAAAAAACCTGAATGTCCTGAAACCTCAATGTAAAAAACTTAATGTCGCGTGTATTCCAGCTCGCGCATTACTACAGGCTACCGGTAACCAATATGGAACGCAGCCTCATGTGGCTTTTTCTCTAACCATAATACAAATTCACGACTTTCTTCTTTTCTTGATTTTTTTTTATGTGTACGCAGTTCTGGTTAGATAAAATGTAGTGCAAGGCCGGAAAAATTAGTATGGCACTCGGTTTTGTCTCCGGGGATATATGTAGTTATTTAAAACTGATATGGTAAAAGCTAATGAGCAACCACTAACTTATACTACGTTCACTGAAAATAAATATTGTTGTGATGAGTCGAATTTATGTCACGAGAGAGAGAGAGAGACGTCAGATGAGAGAGAGAGAGAGAGAGAGATGAGAGACGAGAGGAAGAGAGAGAAGAGAGCGAGAGATGAGAGAGAGAGAGAGAGAGAGAGAATATACATAGGAATTAAGTGTATTGGGTTGGTACAGTTGTTGCGGGAACATAATAATAAACTTGCACGTGTCATGGGAGGCGAGGCTGTGGGCAAGATTAGCTTCATTTATTTAAACATTTTTCCCTGCCAGCACAGTGGACGTATGGACGGGTATTTGTAGTCATTGAATGCCTGACTTGTTATATCAGCGATAGGCCTAATATGGGTTGTGTGTGTGTGTCGTGTGTGGTGTGTGTGTGTGTGTGTGTGTGGTGGGTGTGTGTGTGTGTGTGTGGGGCTGTGTGTGTGAGGAGGGTGGGGGGGCAAATTATTTGATAATTATAATCATACGAACACACAAAATGTCTTCCATCCCCTCCTCTCCTCCCTCCTCTTTCATCATTCATCAAAACTTGCAACAACATTTAGAAGCCAGGGAAACCCCACACAAAACAAAACAAAACAAAACAAAACAAAACAAAACAAACCCCCACACCCCCCTTCCAACAAAAAAGCAGTACCGACGAGAATAGAATGTATCAAAATAACTAAAAAGAAAGATGTGTAAGAAATGAAGATCACTAAATAAGGTAATGTTGTAAAGTTAATAAACGGAGAGAGAGCGAGAGAAGTAGAAGGAGAGTGAGAGAGAGAGCGAGAGCAAGAGGAGAGAGAGAGAGAGAGACGAGAGGAGAGAGAGTAGGTTATAATTGTTAATGATGGCAAGACACATTTTCAACAATACTCCATCATCATTTCTTTCTATCCCTAGCCAACAAGCTGGAGGGGGACTGTGGCAAATCTGGGTTTTGGGTGAGGGACGTAAATTTTACTGGTTGACCGGTAAAACTTTAACTAAACCGAAAACTGCATTTAATACATACATAGAACATTGGTTACATAACTGCGGAATGCGGTGAAAGGACCCCTTATCAATGTGTGTCAGGTGTATGCTGCCAAGCATGGACATGTGTCTACAAAAACCATTAACTAAAATGGCGCTAAGACAGGCCCTGGTCGTATCACCGACACGCACTCAGGCTGAATTACCTCAGAACAGCATGGCTCGGGGTCTGCCCTCACTTTTGTGGATAGATTCACATACTTTAGGCCATGTTATATCCCACGACATGACGGCTGATGACCTCATCAAGCAGACCCACAAGCTCCTTGTTGTGTAAAAACTCTACAGAGGAAATTTTCTATACTGTTAGCAGAGAGGTGTGAAAAATAGTTATACAGGAGTCACTGCTACTCTAATATACTGCAACTCGATGTGGTCGCGGTTCAAGGTGGCCATTCTGAATCGATGTAAGTCTGTCACAATGACATCCTTAAGAGGCTTTTAGGGCTCCCAGGTGGCTCCAGCTGTCCTAGCCTTCGTAGGAACGGGGGTGAACAATCGGATATGATCCGTCTGACCTCCGGTTCAGACTTACCTTAGAAGGTGCCAACATTTTTCACAAATACTATCCCCTTGGTCCGAGCCAAATTTTTGTATTCTAGGTTTAAAACAAAGGGTTAGGTTAGATAAGCCGTTAGGTAGGAGTCTAAAGATGGTGTTAGGTTAGTCAATCCCTTTTTAATCCTATAACACTTCCTTACTACTAAAAACATCTTATATCTCCGCCAAGTAGTGATTGCGACCGGAAATTATGAGAGAAAGTTTCTCAGAAATCATTAAGGTAAACATAACCATACTACAATTGTTGTAGAGAATTCTGGTCTATAGTCGAACCCAGTATATCTGGCCTTGGGTGGGTTCTGGATTCCCGCAGTGTTGTCACGTTCACCGTTCACCGTTGAAGAGATGATAACGACTCTCGTCCATACTGTAAGCTATTACATTATTTTAATTATACTTAACTATTTTGAATCATATAGTTTTATAATACGGCGCTGGTTTTAGGAATAGCTTGCTAGTTGACCGGTAAAACATTGTGAGTCTGAACACCATCCATTGCACTTGGACATAGCTTATACGACGTGGCACGCCCGATGTGTCCTTAACACTACACCCAACCGGTCATTCCGAGTCGCTCCTCCGCCATGGAAAGTTCCCACGAATCGCCACTTTCGTGTTCTGCACAGCAAGCAAAAGAAGTTATTACAACGTGTGAGGTGGAAAAAGTCAAAATAAGAGAAAAAACATTCGTTCTAAAAAAAAAACACTTAAAATGCTATGACCACTTCCCTTCTTCCATTATTCCCTACTCTATATAATCTCTTGTTTCAGGATTACTATGGTTTTACACCTTCAAAGTGCTA
>JACEEZ010003024.1:83523-115609 GCA_016584305.1 Chionoecetes opilio
TCTTTGTTTCAGGATTACTATGTTTACACCATTCAAGTGTACAGCAGAATTTTTCTCTGCTTAAATAATTTAAAAACAAACAGAGAAACAGATGTCAACTAAAACACTAATGGGCTGCTCCATGCTAACGATATTTTACTAATGATACTTGTCATAGTTTTTCAGTTAATGAAAGTTTGGTCAAGAAAATGAATGTAAGAATGTATGAAAATTATTGGTATTGGAAAACTTCTTACCATAAGACCCGTGGAACCAAGTTTAAGCCAAAAAGTGAATAACTACTCCTAAATATTGTCGGATTGAGCTGAAATTTGACATGCAAGTAGTGCTGTCAAAATCAATGGGGGTCTGTGCAACAAACTTTTTGCGTAGAACAAGCCCTTAATGAGTAATTAGCGTAAACTACTCCTAAATATTGTCGGATTGAGCTGAAATTTGACATGCAAGTAGTGCTGTCAAAATCAATGGGGGTCTGTTAAACAAACTTTTTGCGTAGAACAAGCCTTTAATGAGTAATTAGCGTAATGAGTTAATTGGCTGGAACGTGGCTCGCTGCCACGTTCCAGCCGCAAGAACTGAGCCAAAAGCAAAGGGGCCAGAGGCTGGACGCCTATACTTGATTCAGATTCAGAATATTACGTATGGAGTTTTTTATATTTTTTTTACATATTGAATGTTTGATTGGCAGCGAGCGAAGCGAGCTGCTACTTACCATAAGACCCATTCGCGTAAGGGGAGTGGAACCAAGATTAAGCCAAAAAGTGAATAACTACTCCTAAATATTTGTTGGATTTGAGCCTGAAATTTGGACATGCAAGTAGTGCGGTCCAAAATCACGGGAGTCCTGTGAAACAACGTTTTGCGTAGAACAAGCCCTTAATGACTTTAATTGCGTAATGAAGTTTTAATGACTGGAACGTGGCTCGCTCGCTGCACGTTCAGCCGCAAGAACGATACCAAAAGCAAAAGGGCCCAAGAGGCGGGAACGCCTATACTTTGATTTAGTACATATAAATAGGAAATTTCTGCCCCATATCCTGTAACAGGATCAGGACTGATACAGCGAAATCCCATATACCCCTGTACAGGATCAGACTGATTACAGCGGAATCCCATATACCTGGTATCAGGATTTCAGGAACCTGATACACAGCGAACCATATACCTGTATCCAGGACAGACTGAATACAGCGAATCCCATATACCTGTAATCAGGATCATGACTGATACAGCGAATCCCATATTACCTGTATCAGTATCAGGACTGATACAGCGAATCCCATATACCTGTCTCATGATCAGAACTGATTATACAGCGAATGCCAAATGCATGTTAAATCTATAGGACAGAGGCACAATATCCTATATCCATGCTCCTGTTTATCAGCGAGTGAAGCAATCTTGAGTGGAAAGTTCAACGAGTCTAGATTGTGGTATAAGTTTTGACAACATTGATACCATGCACTTTGTGAACGTGAGGGGTGGTACGGTAAATGGATTCATTTTTTTGTATATTTTTCATTTTTAATAAGTATCATTTTTTATTATATAATTGGTTTGAATAGCTGGGTGACAATGTAACGGGGCCTCATACAAACATCATGCGTGGATGTGCACGATCTCAGTACCCTCATCAATAGGAAATAATGCATATTACGTGTATACAAACAGGTATTTTCACCGCCCCGTCGGCGGGAGTGTTCCCGATTTTTTGACGAGCTCCAGTTCCCTTGATCTTATATTAGCCTACAGCACCAATTATTATTTTATCAGCCTTTTGTACCCGTGTGTTCCTGCAATTCAGGAATAAATAACCAGCAGTTAGGGTTCCCGGTTATTTAACGTCTAGGTTAGGTTTTAGTGATCTAGCGTGGGGGGTGGAAGGGGGGGTTTAGGTTAGGTTTCGTGATCAGCGGGTGGGGTGGGGGGTTAGGTTTAGGTTAGTGAATCTAGCCGGTGTAGTGGTGGGGGGGTTTTAGGTTAGGTTATTGGTCTAGCGGGTAGGGTGGTTTTTGGTTTACGGTTGTGGGTCCTATAGCGGGATGGTTCGGTTTAGTGGTCTAGCGGGGGGGAGTTAGGTTTTAGTGGTCTTGCGGGGAGGGGAGTTAGGTTAGTGGTCCCTTGGGGCGGGAGAAGGGGCTAGTGTTAGTGTCTAGCGGGAGGGGGGTTTGAGGTTTTATTGGTCCTAGCGAGGGGGTGGGGGGTTAGTGGGCCTTACGCGGGAGTGAGGGTTAGTTTTTAGTGGTCTGCGGGGGGGCGTTGGGTTTAGTGTCCTTGCCGGAAATGGAAGGTTAGGTTAGGCCCGAAAGACTAGCTGTAATAAACAGTAGTCTTGGTTAGGCGTCCAGAACTAAAACACCGCAAACCACCGCAAACCAACAAGCAAACCACCGCAACCACACCACAAACCACTGAAAACTCCCCTCCAATTGCATGCAAATCAATAGCAAAACATTACATATCTTTCAGCAAACTAACCACAAAAAACCTCCAACAACTACCACAAACCACCAAAACTAAACACAAACCACCCACCAAGGTTTTAGGGTTAGGTTAGGTTAGGTTTTGTGGTAGTTTTTGGTGGTTTGTGGTAATTTTTTGGAGGTTTTGTGTTATTGTTTGCTTGAGATATAATGTTTTTGCTATTGATTTGCATACAATGTGAGGGAGTTTTTCAGTGGTTTTTTGTGGGTGGTTTTTGCCTGGTGGTTTGCCTGGTGTTTTTTGCGGGTAGTTTGCGGTGGTTTGGCGGTGGTTTTCCGACCCTTGGTTAGGCTTTAACTGGCTACTTACTTAAGGTTAATGCTTGTTAAGGGTGTCTATTTCGTCCTTGCCCACCCCAAAACCCCCCGCATTCCCGCCCATACCTGGCCAGGTTTTTTTGTTGGGGAAGCGGGGGAGGAGGGCCCATCTGTCCCCACTTTTTTTAATTACGTTTTTTTAGAGGTTATCTGAGGTTTTAGAGGGGATCTGTGAAAGTCCTTGGAGGAAAAAACACACCTTTTTACTCAATAAAAAACAACTGAACTTCCAATTAAAACAGTTAATCTCAAATTAAAACAACCGAAGTTTAAATTAAAACACTGAGTTTAAATTAAACAACGGAAAGTTTAAATTAAAACACTGGCAGTTTATATAAAAACAACTTGAATTTTAAATTAAATAACGGAAACTTCAATAAAGTACTGAAACTTCCCAACATTAAATATGAATTTTCAATTAAAAGAAAAATTCATCTATTATATTTTTTTAATTAATTTGTTTTACTTTTGAAAGTTTTCTTGTTGTTCTAATATTTTAAGAGTGAAAATGTGCCTTATGAAAACCCCCAGAAAGTAGCAATAAATTTCTTCACTGCGAAAACTTTTTCTTATCTTACCAGAGTGCTGCCAGCAAAGGGAAGAGACGGAAAAAATTATTTATGAAAGATATACCATTCTTTTAAATATTTTTACACAGCATACTACATAGATAAAGCAACACAGGAATGAAGTACGTATAGCTTTTTTTGCGTGTACACATACTGTGTTATACAAAGAAAACAAAGTGCCAAATTCATGGGCAGTCAAAATTTTCTGGGACTTCACAATAATTTGTTTTGAGTGCCCAAATATTTTTTGAGTGCCATAAATTTTGTGCCAAAAAAATTTTGGGAGTGCCAAACAATCTTGAAGTACTCAACATTTTTTTTGGCACCTCGAACATTGTTTTGGCACAAAAAATTTGCCACAACACAATTTTTTGGGCACTCAAAAATGTTTGGCACTCAAAATTGTTGGACTCAAAATGTTTTGTAGCACTCAACAATTTTGACACTCAAAAATATTTGGCACTCAAAATTTTTTGGCAACTCCATAATTTGTAGACTACAAAAATTTTGCCACTCAAAATTTTTGTAAAACACTCAAAAAAATTGGCACAAAAAACTTTTGCACTAAAATTTTGTTGGCACTCAAAAA
This sequence comes from Chionoecetes opilio, assembly GCA_016584305.1. Lineage (NCBI taxonomy): Eukaryota > Metazoa > Arthropoda > Malacostraca > Decapoda > Majidae > Chionoecetes > Chionoecetes opilio. Next base: position 87,483 of record JACEEZ010003024.1, read on the forward strand.
CTTTTTGGCATGCAAAAAATGTTTTTGGCACAAAACCTTTTTTTGGCAACACTTTTTTTTGGGCAATCAAAAAAATTTTTCACTAAAAAAATTGACCAATTGGCGGTCATAACCTTTTTTGGCACTCAAAACATTTTTGGCATTTTATAGTCTGCGATTGAGGGAGGAGTGACAGCCCTGGTGGTAACTACGTAAGTACCCCCGGCCTGTCCACTCCCTCTCTCACTGCTAGCTTATAAAATGCGAGAAAAAATTTCAGTGGCAAAAAAAAAATTGTGCCAAATTTTTTTTTTATGCCAAAAAAATTAAAGTGACAAAAAATTGGGGTGTGGCCCAAAAAATTGAGTACCAACCATTTTTTTTTTGAGTGACCAACAAATTTTTAGTCCAAAAATGTACTTTTTGGTTTTCTTTTGTCATAACTACATATGTGTACTAACATACCAGAATAGTTTATACGTTTACTTTCATCCTGTTTTTGCTTTTTATCTAGGTAGTATGCTGTGTAAAAATATTTTAAAAGATGTATATCTGTTTCAAATATTTTTTTTTTTTCCCTTTTCCCCTTTCACCACTTTTTCCCTTTGCTTGGCAGCAATTCTGGTAAAGATAAGAAAAAAAGTTTGCAGAAGAAATATGCTACTTTTCTGGGGGGTGATTTCTAAATACACTTTTCCACTCATCAAATTAGAAAGAAACAGAACTTTCAAATAAACAAATTTGATTTTTTGTAAATGTGAAATTCAATTATTTTAATGTTGAAGTTCAGTTTATTTTAATTTAAACTTTTCATGGGTTTTTTAACTCTTAAAACTTTTCAGTTTGTTTTTTTAAAAATTTTAGACTTAGTTTGTTTAATTTAAACTTCAGTTGTTTTTTAATTTTTAAATTTCAGTTTTTTTTTTGGAATTTAAAAACTTCAGTTTTTTTGTTTTTTAATTTGAGATTCACTTGTTTTAAATTGAAGTTTCAAGTTGTTTTAAAATTTGAAGTTCAGTTGTTTGTAATTTGAGAGAAAAAGGTGTCGGAAAAATAAGAGCGGGAAAGGTCTCAAATTTACCAAAAAGTTTTTTAAATTTTACTTCAGTAGTTTTTTTTTTTTTAGTGTCAAGTGGGTAAAGATTTAGAAACTCCCAAAAAATGTAACTCTGCAACTTTTTTTTCATATCTGTAATATATATTAATATATTCTTATATAATATTTAAAGATATATATATATATATATATATATAAAATATATATAATACTATATATATATATATATAATATTACACACACCACACACAGTTTTTTAGTAAGTGTACGGTTTCGGTGATAGATGGGTGATATTTGGGGATTTTTTGGCCACACATTTTGGAGACTTTTTACGTGATTTCGTGAAACTGGTAAGGCAACACTGGTTGGAAGCCAACCACCCAGAGGCGGGTCGACAAACAACCAGGTTTAACACTCCAAAGCTGGCAGTATTTTAAATCATTTGTATTTAATACTTATCTTAAATAATACATTTTGTGTATTAGAAATGTATATTATAAATACATTGGTTGTCATGTATTTAATACAGTATTTTTTTATACTTTTTTTATGATTATTTAAATACATTGTATTTTTAAACTTATAATATAAATATTTAAATAAACTTTTTTATCATTAATTTGGCCATAAACCCGCCCATTAATCTGGCAACCCCTGTGTTACTGTGAACCAGTGTTTTTCCACTTTCAAGGAACTTTTCCTATTTTTTAAGGAAAAAAATTTAGGCCTGCGAATGAATTTTAAAGGAACCCAAAATCTTAAGGAAATCCAAGGAAATCCATTTTTTTTTTGCACATGTTTAAAATTTGTGTATATTTTAAAATGTTATTTACAAATGATTTAATCAATTGATGTAATTTTAAGTATTTCAACTACATTTCGGAAAATGTTTATATTTTAGTATTTAATCCAGAGACACCGACCTATTTTTCTTGGCCTACAATTAGGTGCTTCTTCTAAATGGAGATAGTTTTAATTTGCGCAAAAAAAAAAAAAAAAAAAAAAAAAAAAAAAAAAAAAAAAACCCAACCTAACCTTATAGGTTTTTTAATGAAACCTAACCTTAACCTTAAAGATTTTTTAATGAAACCTAACCTAATCTTTATAGGTTTTTTTAATGAAACCTAACCTCTCTTAACCACAAGTATACCTTTTTTTTTATTTATTTTTTTATTTTATATGGGTTTAACTGCAAAATAAAACTATCTCCCATTTAGAACAAGCACCTATTGGTAGGCCAGAAAAAATAGTCCGGTGTCCCCCCTCTGAACGACCGGGGGGGGGGGGGCCGAAAACTCTCGTTCCCATTATAACCGTTATTGAAATACATTTCTCCCATGTATTTTTAGTAATTTAAGTATTTAAATACATTCAAATGTTATTTAGTTGCCCAGCTCTGACACCCTGTAACCCATTCCACTGCTGGTGAACAGGGCTGGGGTTTTTACGGAAACAGCCCATCAATTATCATCCGCTCCGCCTAGGGATCTAACCGAGGCCACCGTGAGAAATCCACCATCTCTCACGGTGGCCTCGATCTAACCCAGGACTTCTCGGTTGTGAACCGAGCGTGCTAACCCCTACACTACGGAGTACCCTTGTTGTTGTTGAGTTTGAAGGGGCCGTGCAGGCTGTGGTGCCACAACCTCTAGTGCCCCGAAGTTGCAGTACGCAGATAAATCAGCAGGTTAGATCCTGTGCAGTTGGCCCGACTTGTGTAGGAAGGTCTTGGTGTGCTTGAGGATTTTGAAGGCCAAGCCGGGGTCTGGAGAGCCACCCAGGAGGTCAGCTACGGAGTACCCTTACTGCTGCCATCTACCCTTGCTGCTCTTCTTCTTCTTCTTCTTGTGACCTTTTTTGCTTATTATCGCTTAGTAGGTCCTCTGTCAAGCTCGAGGTCGAACTTAACATACATCTTCCTTCTTGCCTCTCTGCGTGCCTTTCTTTCTCTGCCACCTGTGGGGAGAGAAGGGCACAACAGGGCAGTATATACATAGATATAAGTCCCTCCTATCACCTACCCTCCTAGACATCTTCTACATTCCCACGCAATCTTTCCTCCCAAGCCTTCTTAAAAAAACACCTTAGTTATCTCTACAATTTGTCTTTCTCTCTTCCTTACTGCCATACAGTCCTAGCACAGTAAGGATTTCCCCCATCCACCTCGTGCATCCTTCTCTCCCATTCTCCTTCCCCTATCACTCCTACTATGGATTGTACAGCCTCCTCCTCTCCTGCTCATACCTACACACTCTATTATTAGGTGGTTCTGTAGTTTCTCTACTGCTCCTCTACAAAAGCTACAGGCCTGGTCTTGTCCATCTCTACTCTCGCCTTCACCTCTAGCGTTCCTGTTCTTGCCTTCACCAGCAGCCTGCTTCCCCAATCACCTACATGCCAGTGAAGTGCCTCAGGCTTTTCTTTTTTGCGGTACCACTTTACACGTGGATTTACCCTCCATACCTGCTCTCCACTTCGCTAGTCCATTGTCTTCTATTCTTATCTCACCTCCTTGGTTCTTATCCTGTCCCAGGTTTCTACTAAGTTTTCCCTCCTTTTCCACCTCTCTAATTCCTTTATCCATGTTGAGCTTGTCCCAACCTCCTTCAGAATCTGCTTCACCCATCTATCCTCACTAAGTCCCTCTATTTTCTTCAGCATATTAAGTTTCCTTTTAAAATCCTTTCCCTGAAGGTGCTCCACCCCATATCTCCTCGAATGGCCTCCACAGCTGTGCTGGTTGGGGCTCCCAATCCCCATCTACCCATAATGTTCTGTGTCCTCTCTAGCTTAGTAATATCTCCCTCCGATAATATGTTATCTCAGACCCATACAAGCAATATGGCACTGCCATTCCTTTCCAAAGACTCCTACCTACTTCATATTTGTTAATTGTCCTACTTCCTCCGTTAATGATCATGCCTGTCATCCTCCTAGCCTTTCCCTCATTAGTTTTCCTTTGTCTTTCTCCTCCAACTCCTTCCTTACTTACTTCCAGTCCTAAGTATGTATACCTATCATCACCTCTAGATGTTGTTCCTTAGAACCCATTGACCTTCCTCTCTGCTGTTGAACTCCATCACCTTACACTTCCTGACACTGAACCTAATGTTCCATTCCCTTCCATAACTGTTGACTATTCCCAGCAACTCCTCCATGTCTTCCTTCCTCTCTGCATGAGAACTACATCGTCTGCATAGGCTAAACATCCTAGTTTTCTATTCCTACTCTGACTCCCTTCTCTGACTTTCTGATCCTCACTATCAGTTCCTCCAAGTAGATGTGAAGAGTGTTGGAGAGATAACACATCCCTGCCGGACTCCTATGTTATTCTCATCCATCCTGTGCTGATATCTCTAGTGTGAACTTTACCTCATTTTCCTTATATAACTCCCTAATTACCTGCACCACCTTATCATCTACTCCTAGGTGTGCCAATAGTCTCATTAATTTTCCTCTTATCAACCGAGTCGTATGCTTTCTCAATATCTATAAATACTAGGTACAGTTCCTCATCTCCCCTCCGGCTCCTTTCTATGATTTCCTTTATCACCAACAAGTTTTCTAAACCTCCTCTATTTTTTCTGAACCCATTTTGCTCTTCTCCCAGCAACCTTATCTTCCTCCAGCCATGACATTAGCTGTTGTTTATCACCCACCCAAATACCTTGGCCAGTACCGTTCATCACTGCTATGGGTCTGTAATTTCCTATTTCCTCTTTTGGCTTCCCTCCTCCTTTATGTATAAGTGTCACCCTACTCCTTTTCCAGTCTTGGGGCACCTCACCTTTCTCCAACATCTCTCTAAACAGATTAACTAGAGCTAGTTTCAACCCTTCTCCTCCATACTTTATGAATTCCCCTATGATTCCATCCGTTCCTCCTGCTTTCCCTATCTTAATTGCTTTTATAGCAGAGGCTACATCCTGCTCCTCTATTACTATTCTTTCCATTTCTCTTTCTTCACTGTAGATAACCAAGTTCCCTACATCCTCTTCCACTTCTTCCTCCTTCCATATGACTTTCCTCCAGTATTCTTCCACTATAGGTATAATCTCTTCCTCTCTTGTTACTCTCTGTCTCCATCTTCAGCCTAACTTCTTGGTGCCCACTGGCCCCACCTAGGTTTCTCTTCAGTCTTCTCCATCCTTCCTTTTCTCTTTCTCTTCTAGGCATATTACAAAGTACCTGTGCCTGTTCTTCTTCCACATCCTATCTTCTTTCTAATTAAGGACTGGGCTCTTTTCTTAGCCTCTTGGTATCTATCCCAAGCCTCCCTCCATTCTTCCTCATACCTCCCCCCTTGAAGTCTTGCTAATTTGGCCAAACTTCTCTGTTTCCTGTTCTCTTTTTTCCTATCTCGTATTGCCTGTCCGACCTCCTTATCCACCAACCTTTGAGCCTCGTTTTTCCTATTTTGAATTCTTTGTTCCTATCGCTTTCTTGGCTTCCTGTCTAATGACGTTCTTGATCCCTTGTTCCCACTCACTAACAGTGCTCCCAATCCCTTCTGTATCTCCTGGCATGGTATTCTCCATTCCTCGACAATACTCTATCCAGTTAGCATTTTTCACATCCCATTTTTCTTCCATATTACCTTCTTGGCTTTATTTTCTTCCCGTGTTTTTCCACACGTGATCCCTATCATGCTATGATCTGATATATCTACGTCCTCATTTTTCCAAATCCTGCATCCTTGTCTATCTACAGACTCATTGACAAGTATGTAATCTATCGCCGACTCGTTGTTTCTGTCTCTCCATGTTGCTGGGTTTTCTAACTCCCAATTCTTTATTCTACAGCCCGACATTTCAGCAAAATCTAATAACATCTCTCCGTTCCTGTTGACTCTTTCCTCCATCAGGCCGATATGACCATTCATGTCGCCCATTATCACCCACTTGTCCCTCCCGACCTTTTCTTTGATCTTAAGCATCGCCTCAAACAGCTTTCTATTGTCTTCCTGATTTCCTCGACCTTCTACTCCCATGTACACTACTGTCACCCACCAGACTTCTTTCTGTTCCCTAACTTTTACCGTTACTATATCTCCTTTATTATAACCTAGCTGGTTTTCTATATCACTGGTTGGGTTTATTTCTTCAATAGTTCTTCCTGCCTTCTCTTTCATAAGTATTCCTGCACCTCCTCCTTTTTTTTCTCCTACCTTCCTTCCTCTGCCTATTCCTACCCAACCTCCTTCGTCCCACTCAATGCTGTCATGCCATCCTGTCTCACATACTCCTATTACATCATACTCCTTTCCCTCTTCTATCAGTGTCCTCCATTTTCCTTCACTCCATCCCCTTGTGTTCAGTAAGGCAAGCAGCATTCCTCCTCTACTCTCCCTTCCCTATGCCTGGTCCCTCTCCTTCTGTTGAGCCCACTCTGCTACATTCCACGCCATCCACACCTTCCCCACGTTAGACATGTGTATGCCATCTCGTGACCACACCTGGTTCCAACTCATCCTTTCCCACAGCTGTAAACCATCACACGCCCAATTCTCCAGCTGCTCTACACACTTCTTATTCACCCACCTTCTCTTTGCACCATACAGTGAGGCCTCCTTCCCTTGCCTCATGGGGATACACACCACCAGGGGGCTCTGCCGTACCTTTCTCTTCACCATCTCTACCATTTCCTCGAAAGCCTTCACTGTCTTTTCTCCTCCTACCTCTAACAAACCGTTGCCACCTCCCTCTATGACTACCAGGTCCTCCGGCTCCATCTCGCTTAGGTGTTGTCTCACCTTTTCGCGTATGGTCCTGATGTTAGCTCCTGGTAAACATTTATCCTCTATCCTATAGAACTCGCTCGTCAGACCCTGTATCTCTTTACCGAGCCCTCTTAGGATACTGTCCCCAAACAACCATATCCTTCTTTCCCACTTACCGGATCTCTTCAGACGTAGTCGCTGCCTTCGGTGACCATCTTCCATTGCCCACCGGCCGACTCCCAACCAGGTGTCGTTGCCTCCTGGGCTTGCAGGTCTGTCCTCCTCTCCCTTGCTCTGGCTCCTTGGTTCTCGGTGGCCGCCGTAGTCGTCCTCCTCCGTGGTTGGGGACTCTGCTCCCTTGCAGACTGATCTGGCCTTCTTGTAGTGGGACCTCGGTCCCCGGTGGCCGCCGTAGTCGTCCTCCTCAGCGGTTGAGGACTCTGCTCCCTTGCAGACTGATCTGGCCTTCTTGTAGTGGGACCTCGGTCCCCGGTGGCCGCCGTAGTCGTCCTCCTCAGCGGTTGAGGACTCTGCTCTATTGCAGGCTGGTCTGGCCTCCTTGTAGTGGGTCCTCTTTCTCTAATGGCCGCTATTGTCGTCCTCCTCTGCGGCTGGGGGCTCTGCTCCTCTGCTAACTGTTCTGGGGGGAGATGCTGAGAAGTGCCATAGAGGTAAGGCGAAAAGAGCGCCTTACCCGTCTTCAGGCGCTTTTGTAACGGCCCGGCTAAGGCACAGACTAAAGCCCATGTACAGTCGAAAGTTCAGGCGCTTTTGCACTGCCTTACACCTCCAAAGCCTATGGCGTGGGCGTGGTCCGAGAATCCTACTAGCCAATCACGTTGCCTATCTGAGCGCTGCTTAGGCAGCTTCGACCAATCACAAGGCTTGAACACGTCTCTGCTGAAGCAAGGAATGTTGTCCCTCCCTCCCTAACCAAGCACTTATGGCAAGGATACACCGCTCTCCCCCGCCAAAAGCTGTTTCATCACAAGTTTGACGTTCATCGCAGGTTTTGACCACTTATATATTTTTGCATTGGGACGTGCCATACACCATGATAATCGTTAAGGTGTGCCGATTCCGGGACAGTGAGTGAAAATTTAATGCAAGCAAACATTCCAGGAATAAGGAGAAGATGAATAAAAAAAGGTGAAAAAAAAGTTTATACACGATTTCATTTTGCTCTCATTATCTATTATAGGTATAGTTTACTGCAAGTTTTATGCATTCATGATATGCACTAATGTCTCGTGAAGATGATGGTATGTTCAGCTGTCCTAAATATCATCTGGTAGTATGATAATACCGTGTAATAGTTCAACATTTTAGTGCGGGCGGAGCACCTGCCGCCCGCCGCTCGCCGCCCGCCCCTAACCAACACACAACACAACATTTCTTATCACCAGCATATAACACCCTATAATGCCGCATTAGTCTTGCACGATCAATTCATACATACCTTGCAACACTATTAATACGTAAACACCAATTGTTACGTTGTAGGAACTGAAACAAGGCTGTATTTGCTTTATAAACAGAAGATGAATGTCTGTCAAAGGCCCTCAGCAGCTCACTAAGTCAGGGTCTGACCATGCCTTAGTTTTCAGCGCCTTTAGCGGTGCCACTAAGGCAGCAATCTCGACTGAGCATAGCGGTGGGAGGGCGTTTCGCCTTACCACAGGCGCCCTAGTGGATAGGGCGCCCTAGCTCACTCTCAGCATCTGGCCCCTGGCCTCCTATCACTGACGTCAGTTCCTCTTTCCCCTATACCATACAGTGTTTCCCACCTCTGCGGCTGGGGACTCGTCCCCCTCGTGGGCTGTCTGGGCCTCTGTTCCTTGGGCCTGGCTCCCTGTTCACCCCAGCGGGTTGTTGTGTCCTCCCTCTGTGGCTGCGGGCTCGGCTCCCTCGTGGCTCCTCCTCCTTCTCCCAACCTCACTTCCTCTGTTGCCCCAGCTTCCTCAGCCTCCCCCACCTCGTCCACCACAGTCATGTTCTCTAAGTCTTGCTGTGTGTCTGGTTCTTGTCTATAGTAGGTATGGTCTTCACTTATCCCTACTTCCTGCTGTGTGGTGGTGGCCTGTACCGCTGGCCCACCCATTGCACCCTCTTGGGTCAGTGCTTCGTCCTCCATTTCCTCTCCTTCACTTCCTACTTCGTCCCTTCTTCCTCTTCCTCCTCCTTCCTTCCTCCAAAAGTCTCTTGTCTTCTCCAGGCATCTGTCCTTGCATATAAACACAAGGTTTGGGGACTTCAGCGTCTTCATATTCAATGGCTCCTTTAAGCCTGCACACACCGTGTGAAACCATGTGTCGCACATCTCACAGGCCACTGACTTGACTCTCCCCTTCACCTCCTTCTTACACTCTCCACAGAAGCTCTTAAACTCCATCTTACCGCTAGCTTCACCCAAGCTTCCGATAATCGTTGTTAGTAGGATGAGTGTAAACCTGTCAACACCGATCAATCAACACCATCAACTCAGTCTGCCTGAAGTCTGTGTTGCCTGCTGCTGCCCGCCCTGCTCACCCTCTACACTGACAGCATCACTGCTGCCTCCTGCTCATGTCACTTTCACGTGGAAACACAAACAGCTGTCTTGATGCTCCTAATCATTTAACTTTCACAGAGATGTCTTTTGGCGGCTTTTCGTCTTCTTCTTGTGGCTGTTTGTTACCGATCCTCCTGCTGCCATCACCATCACCGCCACTACAGGATGCCGGCGACGGTAAACATGTTCAAATACACGCCTTGTACCCCTTGAACCACCATACCAGCTCCTCCACACCGCCATGTCACACTATAGTTCCAGAGAGGGTCCCGTCTTCACATACACTTGTTTCAGATAGTTATTTATGGTTTTAAGAGGTTGTTACGCCAGGCCCTCAAAAACACTGTGACAATGCAGCCACACTTGGCCTGGGCTTGGCGCTGCGCATTTATATAAATCTTCCTCTTTTGACCTTTCCTGTTTATATGGCTTCCTAGGGTCTTTTTATATTATTTTTTTCCCTTGCCTTCCTTACTTTTCTTTTATGTCACTTCATTCATTCTCTTAACATTTCAGCAAACTTTATACAGACTTCATTATCTGTTGCTCACTCGGCGTCAGGAGGTAAACAAACCATATCCATTAATTCAGAACACGCCAAGCATTCTAGCAAAGAAGTTTACCCAACAAGATACCTCACTCGCGGGCCCTCCAATGCAGTTCTGTTATCCGCCGACGGTGACGCCGCCGTGCGGCAGGTGTTAAACCAGCCTGCTGGCCTCATTCACTTGCTGCATATGACCAAAGAATATTCACTTAAACTCTTCGCCATTTAAAACTTTGGGGAGTCAACATTTACCATTTAAACATATCAATAGAAGCACAATTTTCTAGCTTTCCATTGATATATTTAGTTTTCTGATAAATGAATTACAACTGTGGAAATTTCCACCAACCACCCTCTCAATAATTTGGTAGAGCGGTGGGTTTTTTTCCCCCCCCCCTTGTGAGGGAGGTATTGTCCGCTCATCTAGGGGGTGCTTAGGGTGTATATATATATATATTCGGACCACTTCGAATCACAAGACAGGCAGTATTACATCAAGCTACGTAATTGAACCTACTATCACGATAAGTATCTCTAGTTAGTTGACTAGTTGGGGTATTGTGTCGGATGAGATGACGGGGTTGTTGATAGGTGACTCAATTAATATATGTATGTGACAATTTCACATTGTACCCGATGAGAATATGATTTCTGTGACTCGAAGTGTCGTTGTGAGCGAATTATGACCTCCCCCACAATTGCTGTTATGAGCGGAGGTGATGTGTTACGCGGCGTCGAACGTATCAACAGCCGTCAACTACCATACGCCAGGTAGTAGAAAATCCCTGGTCCGTAGTTAGTTGTGGTGAAATTATATACCCTTGCTACGCTGTAACTTGTAGGGCGAGCAGGCAATCTACACCACTGTGATATATCAAATTATACAACTAACATTTTTAGTGCTGATCTTTCATTTAATATTTTATTGACTTAGTTATTATAAAATCATGGCGAAGTTAGCTAAGCATTTCATACGGCTAAATTAGCAATGCAAGAATAATATAAGTGTGAGGACGCAATTAAGGCAATTCTGTTATATTAATTTCATAGACAGTCTACCATTGTTAACGAGCAATGGAATGAAAATATGAAGCGTTTACTTCCATATGAAGTTCATTAAGACAAGCTGGGGAATAAAGAAAATGACTATCACCATGCGTGACATCATGAACGATGTCAAGATATCTCATAAATAATTGAATATGAGTTATGAGTGTCTCATATCCATCAACAGCTAAAGCTTCTAACCAAAATATTGCAAGGTTGACAGAACCCCCCAGGGAGATCAGATTGTTACACATAGGGTATCAGCTATATCAGCCACTTAGAGTTTAAAGATCCTCGTTAGTGGGTATTCATCCTGCGCTGTTAAATTTACGCAAATCAAAGCCTGAATAAATTCAAACTTCTCAGCTACCAGTAAAACCACTAATCAGCTAAAACAAATCATTTTTCAAAAACGGCTTCGATCAGAAACAGTATATTACGTTTCGTTGTTCGTTCTCCCAAACATACGTCCGAACCGGACTCACACGAAATGGAAACCGGTTAGAACGTTATTCTTAAACCATGTAATGAATATGGCTATTAGCCCAGATAAAAAAATGCCTATACATGCTACATTTTGGATAGCTGGTAATAAAGCCATACATTCATGGTGCATATGTCCAAACAAAATCAAGCCTTAGATTCGTAAAACTATATTATTATCGGTTAAATAAGGCAACACATTTACAGTACAATACAGGAACGTCTGTAGGAGTTTCGCATCTCAGTTGTCGAAAGACAATAATATCGACTAAATGATTTTTATTTATATGCATTACATATATTATTCGTAATATCCCGCCACTAATTCAAATAAAACCTAATCACTGAAATCAATGACTACATGTGGTACTCAAGACTCGAACCTGGACTACTCACACCGAAATTCGCGCCACCAAGCATTAGGCTATGAATTAGATTGTTGCAGAATAAAAGTGTATTACTGGTAATCATTTGCTACTGTACCGTGGATATGGATTATTGCCATATATGGCATTGACAAAAAATAACTTTTAACGGTTACAGGATTTTAAAATGCTTTTTGCTCTCGGAACAGTAAATAGGATAACTTTTCTTTCCGACCTCATTTGTTCCGACATAATTCGTTCGTTCCGGTTTCGTTTTCGTTACCTAATAACGTTTCAAAGCCCTGCCACTAAGACCTACTCCGAATAATAGATACAATCCCCAAATCCAGGCATGCTTCTAGTGAAGACGAAGAATAATTGTGTCATGTGAGAGGAACATCACCTCCACATGTAATATTCATTCAGATTGTTCCACGGGTTAAAAGAATGAGCTTGTAATTGCCAACTTTCCGTGGTAAACATGCTTCAAATGCATGCCTATAAACTAAGAACTTGTAGGCAATGTAAACAGTTATTCATACATGCTCTTTGTCCTAACCAGTGAATACTCAGACCCTACAGTTCTCAAATGGCAGCACTAATAAGAGTAGTCAGCAGCTGTCCTATGCGAATTGAAGTAGTCCACAATGATAATGCGTCATAGTTAAGACAATGTTTGACAGTGGTGCACAAAGATCATTCATAAGCAGGGAGATAGTGGAATTTTACAACTACATAATTAATAAGTGAATTTAGCCTATATAGGTCTTCTTCCAATACAGAGGCTCAACCTTTGGCATGTTCAACCCTAGTCCATTAGAAGGATATAAATGTAGGGTAGCTGCTGAGTAGTAATATATTGGTATTATGTTAACTTTAATGGACTTAGAAGGACAGCTGAAATGCTACCGGATACATGGTTTAAACTAGTTAGAATACCTTCAGAAGACGTTGATGGTCCCTTCAATTAATATAGCGCTGATATTTTGGGCGTTACTAAGGAAGGTCATTAAATGAAAGGAAAGTTTTATCAGACGGCAGATATGATAAGGTTGTGTAAATTATTGGACTTTAGTAAGGCATTTGACAAGTCCACACGAGCGATCTTAAATAGGTTAGGGCTCATGGAATAGATGGGACAGGTTTTACTTAGACACTTGGCTATAAGTAATAGGCAACAAAGGTTTACAATTAATGGTTCTAAAGCCCGGTTTCCCACCTTCCCGCTTGTACGGCCGCCATACAACAACAAAAACGTCACAATGACGTCACAACAAAGTCTACCGCACCGCCGTACCGCTGTACGGCCGTCGTACAAAGTTAAATTCAAGTCATCTCTCCCGCTCGGCGGTGTCCGCTCGAGCGGAGTTGCCAACTGTGCCCAGTTACCACAAATACCACTCAAGCGGTGATGATGGTGACGTCATTGTTGAGCGGTGTTGTTGTAAGATGGCCGTACAAGCGGGCTGATGGGAACAGGCCTTAAATCTGAATGGGGACTGGTGACAAGTGGAGTTCCACAAGGGTCTGTTTTGGGTCCATTACTATTTTTGATTTACATCAACGACTTGGATAGGGGGATTAGCAGTGATATCAGCAAGTTTGCTGATGATACTAAGTTAGGTAGGATAATTGGATCACAGTCTGATGTAAACATATTGCAGGGAGACTTAACGAGTGGGCAGTCAGATGGCAGATGGAATTTAATATTGATAAATGCAGCGTTATGAATGTTGGTAGAAAAAACCCTGGTAATAGATACACCATAAGCAATGTATCGCTGAAAAGATCAGAAGGTGAAAAAGATCTTAGAGTGAGGGTGAGCCCAGACCTCCGACCTAGGAAACAATGTATTGAGGCCAGAAATAGAGCTAATAGAGTATTAGGATTCATTACCAGAAGTGTTAAAAGTAGAAGTGCGGAAGTTATTCTAAAGCTTTATCTGGTTCTAGTCAGGCCTTACCTAGACTATGTGGTTCAGTTTTGGTCTCCATATTACAGGAAGGATATAGCCTTGTTAGAAACAGTGCAGAGAAGGATGACCAAAAAGATACAAGGGATGCGTAACTTTAGTTATGAGAGGAGATTGAAGTTATTAAAATTACACTCACTCGAGAGACGCAGAGTAAGGGGCGATCTGATAGAAGTTTTTAAGTGGATAAAGGGATTTAATAAAGGAGAGGCAGGAAAAGTTCTTACGGCTTTTAACCAGAGTAGAACAAGAAGTAACGGATTCAAGCTGGAAAAGCGTAGAATTAGAAAGGAAATAGGGAAAAGCTGGTTCACAAATAGGGTGGTGAATGAATGGAATGGTCTCAGTAGACAGGTAGTTAGTGCGGAGTCATTAGGGAGCTTTAAAGAGAAGCTGGATAGGTTCATGGATGGGGATGAAAGGTGGATGTAGGTAGTGTTTGGCGACAGGAACTACCACGTGTAGGCCTCGCGGCCTCTTGTAGCTTCCTTATTTTCTTATGTTTTTATGTTCTTAAAAGACATAACGTCTCTATGTTCACCAGCGCTGGTGGTAAGGTAATAATGGGACCCATCCCACATACTCACCATGCCGAACAAGAGAAGAGTATTCCTAGTCATGCACAGCCCCTATTAATTACCAAAATTGGAAAGAGAAGGTAATATTAACCCATGCACCCGCCTTGAAGCATTCCTTTACAGTATTTAGTAGAATGTTGTAGGACACCTGTGATCGAATGCTTCTATTTTGCCAACAATCCTCATTATAACGCCATAAATAATGTAAAACTCGTATATTTCCATTTTGCATAAGCCTATGTTAACCATGACAACACTTAATTGTAGCTGGTTTGGTAGGGAATAATAGAAAATAAGTCGGGCCCGACACCCCGAGACCCGACATTCTAGCTCCGCGTGTAGTTCCCAGACGACCACCAGATGACAGATCGAGCTCACTAAGTTAGTCTATTGCAAGGGAGATGTAATATGAGATATGTGAGAAATAATAATTGGGCAATTGCTAATGTGTAAATGTTAAGAAATAATAATAACGGAAAATGCAATCGTTGTTCCTGAACCTTACTAAGCCTGAAGAGAAGGTACAATAAAAAGATCGTAAGCGATAGCAGCATGCTGCTTTATGACATTGGTCGTAACACCAAGATCTAGTCTAGTCAGTAATAGACATAGTCTAGTCAGTAATCTTGGTGTTGCCGAGGGATATGCTCCACAATCACTTTGATCTACAACTTGGCCCAATACACAGTCCATACAAGTGTTTAAATGTGATGGGGCAGGGACCCACACTTGCCTCACTCCTGTATTAACAGAAAAAAAGCTGAATGCACCTCCCCCACACTTCACAGCACTCTCAGTCTCAAAGTACAGACCAGTCATCAAACCAATAGTCCTTGCAGGAAAGGAATCCCGCGAAGTCGCAGAAGCTCCCAGAGTGACTCACGATGCACTGAGTCAAACGACTTCTAGAGATCAACATAGGCTGCAAGCATCCTCTGTCGAATCTCACGTCGGCGTTCCACCAGGACACGAAGCGCTAGGATACGGTCCATTGTTGACTTACCAGGCGTAAACCCAGACTGCTGAGGTCTCTGATGCTTCAGCAGATGACTGCGGATCCGTGTCAGCAATAGATGGGCAAGCACTTTGCCTGGCACGCTGAGTAGTGTAATACCGCGGTAGTGTTGCAGTCCTGACGGTCCCTTTCCCTGTTCCAGAAGGGTCACGACCAGTCCCCCTTTTCCAGTCAGGGAGAATGTATCAGGCGAGATATGGTGTTATCCATCATAAGAATTGTGGGCTTAGCAGAGCTGGGCGCGCAATTTGTTTTCCTTAGTCCGCAAAGCGCAAAGCGCAAATTTTCGCGATCGAGTCCGCAAAGCGCAAAATTCTCGAAAAAAGGCGGAGCGCAAGCGCAAAAGCGCAAATTTCTAGCGCAAAAAAAAACTAGACCGCAATAAAAAAATTAAAGCGCAACATAAAAGTTAAAGCAAACCTCAATTTTTAGATCTGCAAACTGAAAAATTTATGTAAAAAAATTCTAGTTAAATTAATAAATTAAAAATTGAATGTTTACAGTATTGAAGCATTTTATTGAACAATTTATTAAAACAATAAGATAAGACTGTCAAAACAACACAAAATAGTTGAAAAAATGAAAAATAACAATACTAATATATCCCCTCGTCACTGTCCTCCTCTCCCACGACCCTGAGGAGGTTCATGTTACCCTTTAGGAACCAGCTTCTCGAATTCTTGGCCGTCACACTCGACGCTTCGGCCTCATGACGTGCTTGGCCCATGCCTGAACAGTCGCTCTAACCGCCGCTGAGGAGGGCACTGGAGTGTTGTTGGCATGAGCTTGCTCTTTTCTGCAGCGTTTTTTAAATAACAAGTAAACTTAAATATAAATGCTATATTTGAGGTATCTTTAAATTTTTTGATTTTACGTCATTTGAGTTTCTCGGAAAAGTTAAGTCAATTTGACTATACAATATGAGTTGCGCATTGCGGACTTATACAATTTCGGCGTTCGCAGAGCGCAAACTCCAAAATCTGCAAATTTTCGCGTTTTGCGCAGTACTGCAAGCGCATATTTCTATTGGAGCCCAAATTGGCTTTTGCCAAGAAATTTGGCCTTTGCGCTCCGCTCAGCTCTGGGATTTAGAAATCAGCGAAAATTTGGGCACGTCTAGCCATGGAGATATACAATGAATAATTCCAGATATTGGACCCACCGCGAAAACGTCCATGTGCCGTGGCGTGCATTTTACAAAATGACGTTTAGACCCATTATTTTTCTAACATGACACAAATTGCTTTTTGTTGCTAATGAATTACTGTGAAGATACCATATATGCCATAATGTGGTTCCGCAAATGAACCACAATTTGCATTTGTGTTGCCAGCAATGTCAATTAACCCACCAGGGAGCGTATAGCTGACTCAAATCAAATTCGAACCTTCCGCGTTCAGGAGTCAATTTCAGTGAAATTAAAGCCAATTTAACAGTTGACAGTTAATACATATTTATTTTAAGTAAACCACTATTATTATGGCTGAGCTAAATTTCATGCTTGTACGTTAAAACCCACAATTTTATGATGGATACACCTATGCTCTATTTAAGTTATAAAATTTGAGTAATCGAAGCAAATTGAAGTGGCTAAGAGATATATACACTTTCGTCATAATTACTAAAATGCCTGCTTAGTAATATTTTATTTGCGTTAACGTGACAAAACGAATATGGCTAAATTTAAACATTTCGTCACAACAATCAGTGTTAAGCAATAATCTGAACTCAAAGTTTCACTAATTTTTCCAGCATTTATAATATATTACGCAAATATATTGGACTGTTTGTAACGCATTTTAAATACATTATTCCGTAAGTTGTAAGCATTCAACAAGCTTAAAATATAATTGATGACGAGAAATTATGTAAATTATAAGCTCCCGTATAGATGTCCATCATTCCCAAACAAAGAAACCCAATATATATGAAATCAACATATCATCTGTACATTGAAGATTATGATATGAAAATTATTAGCATGGGAAAGCACGTAACGGTAACTTACTAGATAGTTCCAGTTTGATCTTTTTCGTCATTTCTCTCAAACCCACATGGCAAAGGTACTTCAAATAGTTGTTTGAACTTGCATCGTCAGATGCAACCCTTTTTGCATTTACAACAAATCAGCTCCCTTGAAGGTAGCTGGCTTCAGGAAATGACCACAGGGGTTTCAGTTGTGGGGATCTGTCCATCCCCAATCCCCAGGTGAGGCAATCCTACACCTTGAGCAGTTTCCAAGCAGTGGCCAACCCTGTAACAGCCCAATTGATTTGTTGTACAGGGCTCCTCTGTAGGGGAATAGCTACCATGCTGTCTTTTTCGTATTTGGTAAGATGCTGCGAAGCTTGGTATATTGACGAAGTTGCGGTGCGATCGTAGAGGCAGATGGTGAACCGCTCGAAGCACTGCCAAACGTCTCAGATGTCTATGTCCCGCTGGAGAGATGAAAACTAAACGGCGATAATTCGTCAAATCTTTACCAGGTTAACCAGCTGTCTTACTTGCCCGTATAAATGACCAAGTGATTTCAAGGATAGTGAATAATAAATACTCCCGGTAGGGTCTGTCACTTATCGTCCGAGAATATTCCATTTCATGTGCGAATTTACCTGAAGTGCTGGCATGTCCCATAAAGCACCCAAAGCTCCTGATTTGATTTGAGTTGTGCCACAGCCAATACACTATATCTGTATACACCGTACGTAAAGAATTTCTGAAATCCATCACGGACTGCATCCGCGGATGTATCATCATTCGCTGTCACCCTCCTCATGGTTCACATGGGGCAAGATGACTGTGTCGCTGCGGGAATGCACGTCAACATCTGACCACCGGGTCCATTGCTTATCTGATACAAGATCGGTGGGTTTTGTCAAGAAGGCAAACTTAGCTGTTTTGTTTGCATCAATTCTCAGAACTGCTGCCAATTTCCTGGAAGAACTTGATCCGTCAACCTCCCTTCGAATGCCTTTCCACGTTTGTCCTGGCTTAGATTTCAGGTGTTGCACGGTACTGGTTCAAACTATGTCACTTTCGACAGGCCTTTGCAGTGACCTTGTATGTGTACCGCATCTTCAGCCATAATCATCAAGGTTTTGGAGCACTGTTTCCCGAACGTTCACAACACTGCCCCGTCAAGGATTGACATCAGTATCTGGTTCTTGGAGCATCACCTCTGCCTACTGAATTTATTGGCACAAACACCCTTGTTCATCCGTCTGTACTGCGCTTTGATTGTCCAGGTTCGTGGATCCACTAGCTGATATCTTTAGGACATTTCGCTGTTCGAACACCAACTGGAAAAAAAAGATCAGATAAGATCATGAAGGACAAATAGGATACGATTAACAAGTTGCAATAAAACAAAAACTTTATTATACTCCACCATGGACCTAAAAATTTATCTCAAAGGTTCATGCAAACCCTTGGTGTAACACATACATTTTAAAGGCTTTTATATAATCCTTGCCCTCAAAACATGGTCTAGACACTTATTTGACTCAGTTATCTGACAATATTGGCCGAGTATATGCGAATAAATTTTGGTAATGGCGGCATAATTTGCATAGAAAATGATACGTGGGCCTTTTTCAACTATTTAACATAGCAAATAATTTTCTACCATTGTTTCTATATATAGACACCAATCTAGAATATTTCGGGGTGGTGGGGGGGCTGGGTGCACGAGACCCCTATCTAGCCACTAGACTAGATAGGGACATTGTAAAATGGCCGCCACGGCTATCCATAGGACGATTTCGCGTGGCTCATATCTGAAATTTTGATAACTGTATCAGACTGTGCCCAAATGCGCTTACGTATAACCCACAATTGGTTCACTATCTCCTGACCTATGGTATCTATTGGCCAAACGCATGTCAGTGCAGCATGCAACCCGCGGATCTGGCTCACCCCGCTTTGAGGAGCTCCGCATGATATTACAACACTGCAGCTGCCTTCACCCCTCACTTTGTAACAGCCTCTCTGAACATCGCAAAAGAGGGTGCAGTTTCGTCAATTGGGATCGCACAATGCCTGTAACCCATGGTGTGAAAACTCTAGTTGAGGTCCTACGTGAAACAATGCCCTAAACTTCAAAAACTCATCCCAACGACCATCTGCCATCCATAGGTTCCCACAAGGGCCCATTGCTGCTCGAAAGCACTCGTACCGTGGGACTTGGAACTGAGCTTTGTCAGAGTCGGTAGGTGGGTCGGTGGTCATTAGCGTTCAAATTGGCCCTCGACATCCTCAGTGAGGCCTGTATCATACGGTCAATTACTCATCATTTTCTCTCCCCGAGGTTCTAGTACCGCTAGACAGAGCCCTGTGCGGCAGTGGGGCGCAGCCAGCCTGGGCAGGCCGAGCCCTCTCGATTTTCTCCAAGCGTGCCTTTGTAGAGCAAAAACCACGCCTTGACCTTGGCGTCCCCAATACACTCCTTGGCAGCCTGTAAGTTTCACGTTGAAGGTATCCCACATACTACGGGTCCTCGAAGGCACCGTAGACTAAACCCAGATTGATTGACCACTGCTACTCATTCATGGGCCACATGTCAAGTCTCAATTTGCCAAGATGAAACCAGTATGTACCTCTCACATTCTTTGGACTTGACATGTAGTTAATATAGCACTCAGCGTGACTTCCACACAACTGCTCAGCCTCTCTCGTCAGGAGGTGCGGTTCTACAAGAGAGGTGGTCACTCCTTAACCCATGTTGAAGCTGCTCAGGGAGGCACCGTGACAACTGCCCAACTCAAGTACTCGCGAGCCTTGCCATCCATTCCCCACGAGGGGGCCCATCTGCTGCTCGAATAGCAAATCGTCGAGATGGAGACTTGGAACGGAGCTTCTTCAGGGCTCGGTAGGTGGGTCGGAGGTCATTAGCGTTCAAATGGCCCTCGACATCCTCAGTGAGGCTCCTGACATACGGTCACATACCTCTCCTTGTCTCTCCCCAGGAGGGTTCTAGTCCGGCGTGACAGAGCCCTGTGCTGGTCCAGCTGGTTCCCAGCCAGCCTGGCAGCGCGACTCTCCTCGATTTTCTCCAGCGTCTCCGTCGAGATAAAGCCACGCCTTGACCTCGGGCGCTCCCCAATACACTCCTTGGCAGCCTGTAGAGTTTCACGTTTGAAGGTATCCCACAGTACTACAGGGTCCTCGAAGGCACCGAGCACATCAAACCGATTTGAGATTGCCACTGCATACTCATTCATGGGCACATGTCAAGTCCTTCAATTTCTCAAGATGAAACACAGTATATGGTTACCTCTTGAGATTCTTCTGGACTTGACATGTAGCTTAAGTATAGCAACCACAAGTCTGTGATCTGTTCCAAAGAACTCAGCACTCCGGTAAACCCTGCAGTTCTGGAAGATCCTCCAACGAGTACTAACGAGGACGTGGTCGATCTCCTTAGCTACCCCTTCGGCATTACCATACCATGTCCAACGGTGTAGCTCTGGTCTCTGATACCAAGAACCTGCAATTCTCAACCTTCTGCTGGACCTTGCAAAATTCAGAAGCAGAGAACTGTTAATGTTTCTGGTACCGGAGCCAACACATAACTCGTAGCCATCGCCGAGTGAGCAACAGATAATGAAGTCTATAAAGTTTGCTAAAATGTTGAGAATAGGTGCCTTGCACTGACGTCACGATCTAGCGGCTTCAAGCCAAATGCCGCCCGTCGGAGCGAGCTGGATGACCAATAAACTCCACTTGCCGCCCGTGCTTGCCAGCTTATGGTAATTTTCCCCTACCAAATATATGTTTATCAGTATAAAAGATATGCTGTTATCTTCGGAAATGCTTGTTCTATAATATTATCAAATAAAAACCGTAAAACACACTAAATAGATGCCATTATGAGACTCACAAGAAATATGCATAAACTTAATATTCAATTAAACTCTTCGCCATTTAATATTTTGCGAGAAAACTTTTTACATGGAGAATATCAATAAAAGCGGAATTTCATTAGCTTTCCATTGATATGTTTTGTTTTCTGATAAACGAATTAGAACCATGCATAAATTAGCGTTAACTAAATAAATAACCTCATCAATCGGGAAAATTACCCGATTTCATGACGATATTTTAGTTAACGCTAATTTATGCATGGTTCTAATTCATTTATCAGAAAACGAAATCTATCAATGGAAAGCTAATGAAATTCCGCTTCTATTGATATTATCCATGTAAAAAGTTTTCTCGCAAAATATTAAATGGGAGCTGGCGCTGGTGAATGTTAAGTTCATGCAGATTTCTTGAGTCTTATAATGGCCTTTCTTAGTGTGTTTTACGGTTTTTTATTTGATAATATTATAGAACAAACATTTCCGAAGATGACAGTATACCTTTTATACTAATAAACATATATTTAGTAGGGGAAAATTACCATAAGCTGGCAAACATGGGCGGCAAGTGGAGTTTGTTGGTCCTCCAGCTCGCTCTGACGGGCGGCATTTGGCTTGAAGCCGCGTCTGTCGCAGCCACAACAAGGGCTGTGACGTCACGTGCAAGGCACCTATAGAATAAATGAAGTGACAAAAAACAAAATTTAGGAAGGCAAGGGGAAAAATAAAATGACCCGGAAAACCTATGACTAGGAATCCATACAAAACAAGAAAGGTCAAAAGAGGAAGAAGATTTATATACATGCGCAGCGCCCAAGACCGAGGCCAAGTGTGGCTGCGGTGTGTTGAGTGTTTTGGGGCGTAACAACCTCATTAACACCTAAATAAACTATCTGAAACAGTGTGTGGTGAAGAACGGGACCCTCTCTAGAACTTAGTGTTGACATGGCGGTGTGGAGGACATGTGTGATGGTGGTTCAAGTAGGTACAAGCCATGTTTGAACATGTTTTACTGGCATCTATAGTGCGGTGATGGTGATGGCAGCAGCATAGTTACTGTGCTCTTATTCTATAACTATAACTGGTAGATTTTCCATCTTTCACAAGTTTATTACTGCTAACACGGATTCTTATCGATATTTATATTTCCTTGTGTGTTTATTCGAGTTGTCTAAATGCCCTTATCATCCTCCTTGGGTAACGGGTTCTCCTCTGCATTTGATGTCATTACAAGGCCTTAGTTAAACCGTTGCCCGCGTAAAAGTACGCCTCGATATGTAGCGCTTAACTAGTAAAGATTCGTTGTATCGCACCCTGCCATAATCTACGCTTACTACCTATGAAGGACGATATTTTGTCATTCACGTTTTCTAGCTGGTCTTCAAACCTCTTAGCACAGCTGTTTACTTTTGTCAAAATCACGACCAATAATTATCTAAATAGATTAATAAGGTGACAACTCCGCCCGTCGCCATTAGCGCAGTCAGAGACAGCGGGCCAAGGCCTCTCACGTACAGCAAGATCATATCCGGTTAGGTTATGGTCAAGGTTAGGATTAGATTAGTAAAAAAAAAAAAAATACTAAACCTAACTTAACCTAGTCTGGCTGCTGTCCGTGAGAGAAAGACTGGAAGAGGCGCCCGATCCCGCGGTGCCTTCGACTGGCCCTGATGGCGACGCCGAGCAACACTTTAGTTAGTTATTATTAATCATTTTTGTCCGTGATTTTTGACCAAGTGAACGCTTTGCCAAGAGTTTTGAGGGTTAGCATAAGACGGGTATGCAAAATATTAGTCCTTCATAAGGTAGGTAAGCGAGATCTGTCGAGGGGCGATAAAACGAATCTCCCTTACCTCCACCCCCCCGCTGTCCCCTTACTTTATTTACCAAATATCTCCTTTGTAAGTGATTAACCATGCTGTGTGGGGTCCTGTGGTTACTGGAGGTAAGGTCGGATACAGGAGAGTAGAGAGGAAGGCTTGGAGGTACCGGCGAGAAGGGGAAGGCATTAGTGTATTGATTACTTATAGAGGCAGACATTCCACAAACAGATCCCCTTCACTCCGGGTGCCCTGTGGTGTGCGTGAACTCAAACCTCGCGCCGTGCGCAGGATTACATTTCTGCGGCCCTTCACTTGCTGCATATGACTTCAATGAAAATCATATACGACTATGGGTTTCTTCGTATAGATGATATAATGTTATCTCGAAATGATATTGTTCTATTAAAAAACTGAGTAAACACGCTAAGAAATGCCATTACGACATACTGAGAAATATGCGTGAACTTAGTATTCACTTCAACTCTTCGCCATTTAAAACGTTGTGATTCAACATTTACCATGACACTTATCAATGAAGCGCAATTTTTATTATAGCTTCCATTAATAATTTTCGTTTTCTCTCATAAATGAATTAGAACCATGCAATAAATTAGGGTTAACTACATAAATAAAACATCATCGGGTAATTTTTCCCGCTTGAGGAGTTATATTTATTAGTTTAACGCTAATTGTGCATGGTGCTAATTCACTTTATCAGAAACTGAATAAGCATAGTGACAAATGACATCATCAATCGTGAAATTCCCCATTTGAGATGTTGATTTAATTTAGTTAACGGTAATGTATGCATGGTTGTAAAATATTTATCAATAAAACAAATATTTCAATGGAAAGCTTAATAAAATTTCGCTCTATTGTTGTTGTTCAGGTAAATGTTGACATCGCCACAGTTTTAATGGCGAAGATTATGAAGTGAATTATTCTTTTGGTACTATGCGCAAAGTGAATGGGTGGGGCCAGCAGGCTGGTTTAACACCTGCCGCACGGCGGCGCCACCGTCACCGGCGGATGAACGACGTTGCATTGGAGGGCCGCGAGTGAGGTATCTTTGTTGTTGAATAGTCTTGTACGGAGCAAGGCATTGAGTGATCTAGCCTGTACCCTCCTTATATGTCTTAGTTAGTGTGCTAATGTTGATAAAGACAGTGAAGGGATTTCTTAGTTAAAACTTCCATCTGTCCCTCGGTTCGTCTTCTTCTTGTGCCTTTGACGCTTAGTAATCGCTTCATAGGTCTTCTTCAAACTTTGTCTCCATCCGTTACAGTTTGTCACTCTCCATTGTCTTATTCACTTGGGATAACGAAACATTTCATTATTTTTTTTGTCTGTGAGTGAGGGCGTCAGCTGATGGTTGTTGACAAGTTTGTATACAGCATATCTTCTCTCCTGTCTTCCTTCAGTACCTCCAGCAACCACAGTACCACACACGGTCCGTTTAGATCACTTATAAAGAGATTGTGTAGTAAATACATAGGACGGCGGAATGGGGTGAGGTAAGGCGCTACTTATTTTGGGTCGTTTACCTATTTTATGCAACCCGTTGTGACGCTGATTTGTCGCCTTTGCACGCAACGATGGAGGGGGTGATTAGGCCATCAAAGCAAAGCCGTTTCCGTGACGTGGCAAACATCCCTGTGGCCGTCAGGGGAGGGTGTGTCTCCCGATCCTCGGCTTTCTCAGTTGTAATCACTACAATGCAGGTATTTTTCCGCTGACCATTATTTGTTTGAGGTTTCCTTTGGTACGAGGTTGCAATGTCCGATTTAGTTAGGTTTATGGGTTTACTGCGTTATACATACAAGGCAACGTATTATAACAGTCCTCACCGTGTAATTCCTGTCCCATTTGCAGTATTTCAACCCCCTACATCAGCCGTCGGAATGATACATAAGGGGTTCAAGGGGGGCTGTAACCCCCCCCCCTCCAGTTTAGATTAGGTTACGCACAATGTCCGGTTTTTTCAGGTTACGTACCAATGTCCCATGGTATTATATCAAACTGCATGTTTTACAGGTTCTAGTTAAGGTTTGGAAAGGTTTTTATGTGTTTTGTGGGGAATCAGACCATTAAATTTACCCCCCCCCCCCCCCCCCTCCCCCAAAACCCGATTTCCACAGTTCCCCAGCAGGCTTGTTGGGCGAGGGAAAAATAAATGAGTTGGGATTATTGTTTTTAATTGCAGATTTACCCATGAGAAATAACGGCTTCGACATAACAAAGACAGAAAAAATGAGCTAAGTATCCCGTACGAGTGCCGTTTTGGTCAGGCCCGGACTCTTGATAACAAGTAAGGCCACATTAGCTTTGGGGGTGCCTGCCTGCACCGCCTGCGTCTGGTCCTGCTCTGGTGCAGATCCTCCCCTCCCAACGCTTGCTGCGCGCTGTGTCCACGCCCCACCACCACTCCCTGACGGCAACCACCTTTGACCTTTGGCCATTTCATACGCACCTTCAGGTGGTGCCCTCCCCATTGTGTCAGGGGCACACACTGTGGCCGACGGGTCGCAGCGGAGGCGCAGCTCCTCCCCCTCTCCCATAAGACATGACCACACTGACTGATTCACTGACTACCTTCAAACTACGTGCAACCGACTTGGACACAGAGCTGACTGACGCTTTACAGTTACACTTCACTTGCGTATCCCACGACAGACACACGACCACTGGTGGACCCCACTCCCCCAGCCGTGCCCTTGGACACCGCAGTCACCAGACTATAGATTGGCCACACGCCGCCTCACGCCCACCTACACACTGGCAAAGCTGAATGAACCTCACTGCATGGTGCCCCACATACTTGGACACACCTAAACCTCCTCCTGCAATGTCCCTCGTCACCACTCCCACCGCCGGCACTCTCCAATTCTCTATCCCCACTCCTCTCCCAGGGGCCAACTCTAGCTTGACCTGGTGGCTCTCCAACCCTCAGGCCGGCTTGGCCTTCAAAATTCTCAAACACAACCGAGGAGCCTTCCTAACAATCGGCCAACTGCACCGATCTAACCTGCTACCATCTGCATACGCGCCTTCCGGGGCAATAGAGGCTGTGGCACCACAGCCTGCACGGCCCCTCAAACTCGCAACCACACCTTGCCCTGGCTTTCGTGCCACCACAACCGCCTGTCCTCCCCTCACCTGTTGCCTTCCTCAAGGAGGACAGTCAGCCGCCTTGATAGCCTGGGCAGGGACATCACTCACCAGAGCCTCCTAGGTCCTCCGTGGCATGCACTAAAACCACACCAACCCCCCGACCCACCCACGTTTTGGCTCTCACTCGCAACGTTAAAAACGGTAATTCTGAACAAGTCCTTCCGTCACAACTAAGAAGGCTTTTCCTCCTGCCGTGAACAGGAAGGTTCGACAGTTTTGCGTTTTGCACAACACCGTTTTGAAACTTCACATGTTTGCATCGTCCGAACCTTCCAAGTCAGCGCCGTCGAACCCTTTCATTCATTCCCTTCAAAATATTTTAGACCCTTCATCATGTGGAATTTTACTTAATATTTACATGTAAATGTATTAATGCATGAAAATACATATGTGTAAGTAATGTCGGAAATTATAAATTTCTCCAGAGACAATTAAGAATATTATTAAAATTAAATAGTAGTAAACATAGGAGTAATATAAATTTATTGGGAAATTGATTTGGTCTCGTATATCTTTGGAGCGAACCGACGACCAGGGGAACACAGCTGACTCGGCTCTTTAGTCACCGACCACCGAAGCGGGAAGATCATCGCCCCTTTGCTCCTTATCCACATTTAGAGACACCTTGTGGTGTTCTCGTGTAAATATTGTAAATAGTATTCATGGAGAGCATGGGTTACTAAACCCAAATATCCCTGTCCATGTGTCTGCTTGTACCATCGAGAAGGTTTCGTCTGCCTGCAATATTGTCTTCAATCTTCAACATCTAAGACGTCACCAGCTAAGTACACCCTTTTGCAGGAGGTCTGGCAGTTAACCCACTACAGTTCTCCTAGCTTATTGAGATCTCAATAATAAGGTTTAGCTTGGTGACATTAGTTGGACAGCCACTACCACCAGGTAAATATTTTTAGTGGTAGTTAGTTAATTTCTAGTTGTCCCTTAATTTAATTATCTTTTTCAGTTGTGAGTTTAATTCAAGCACCAGTGTTTTAATTTATATTTAGGAGTGTAACCATTCAAGTCATCCTATCAATTTATTTCCCACAACTGAAAAATTTGGTCCTTCGAACCTTTTGCATATGTAACAGGATTTTAGCACGGGCTTGATGGTCTGCCTAGCCTTGGGAATCCAGAAATTTTCTCTTAATTTACATAGTGTCTCTTGCAGCCCACCATGCTTAGTATCTAAGTGTATACTATGAATTATAAGTTTAGTGATGTGGTGGCTCTTGGGCAGTAGCAGAGGGAATTTAGTGTGATAAGGTAAATTTGCCTGATCAATTCTGCCCTGACACCTCAAGAGATCTTCATTCAGAAAGAGATTTAGACTTTTTACTATGTCTGGCATTGGGTGTTTCAAGGGGTTCTTTAGATGCCTCAAGGCCTCAGCATAGCACTCTTTCTGTGTCATAGATATCCAATACTTTTGGGGCTTCATTAAATTTATGCTCTTGTTTCCCTTAATTTTCTCTATGAATTTAAACACCAACTTTGTTACTTTTAATAATTTGCTCCAAGAAGAAAATTTCGTAGGATCCACCAAGGGTTCATCCTTAACTTCTTCCACCTTATTTAGTTCTATTTTGACGCTAGTTTCAAATTTCTGAGTAGGCCAGGTTTCCTCACAATTCAACCAAATAGGGCCCTTCCTCCACAAACTAGAATCTATGAATTTAGATTTCTTTAAACCTCTGGTTAGCAAGTCCGCTGGATTATCCTCAGTGGCCAAGTGATGAAATTTACAGCCTGTACTTAACTGATCTATTTCTCTTACCCTATTCCTTACATAGACTATATTGCTTTTGTTATTAATCACCCATTGTAATGCTACTTCGCTGTCTGACCAAAGGAATGTTCTTTTAAAAGTTATGGAGTGCAAAGTTTCTTTTACATATTTGAAAATTCATTATCTCCGCGTGTTCGAGGTTCAAGGGCTGGCAGAGCGTAGCTCCGCCCCTT
>JACEEZ010003024.1:115962-155962 GCA_016584305.1 Chionoecetes opilio
ATCCTTTGCACTTTCCGAAAATCTTGGTGCTGCTAGCGACGAGAAAGGTGAACGATTTCACCAGATTTGAAGGTTATGGAAGAACGTTACCAGGGTAGATGGGATGTGCATATGATGGCTGACTATTGTTGGAGCATCAAACGCGATAGTCCTCAAGTTGAACACTCCAGACAAAGCTACAAACGTAAATTTTTACCTTAACCTGCATACAATTATAGCCTTATCCTTTCTAAAAACATGATAATGTTAAATAAACATTCTATTCATGCCTATTTCTTTAATTTTTCATTGTATGTTAACATTTGCAACTTTTTATAAAATAAGCACTGTTACTGTTATGTACAGTATTTTTCATATTTTTTAAGAAAACGAAAATCCTACAGTTCAAAAACTTGACGTGATAGAGAAAAACTGAGATCAGTTTTGGATTCAGCACCCAAAAATTACTTAATAACAAGTGTCAGACCTAACTCAAAAAAAAATTGTTCCCCAGTGTTATTGGTGACATATGAGAGGGGCCTATTATTAACTCTAAATTCAATCTCCACTAAAATTGTGTGGAGGTCATCCAAGTTTATGGCTTTCTTAAACAAAACTTTCCTTAGACAGCTTTTGACCGTCCCTATCATCCTCTCATAGAAACCCCCGAACCAAGGGGCTCTGGGGGGTATGAATTTCCACTCACACCCCTTAACTTCTAGTTCTTGCACTCTGGCATCTTCTAAAATTTGGCTAAGCAGGATGGAACCTAACTTAAAATTTGTAGCATTGTCGCTAATAATTAATTTAGGGCATGACCTTCTGGCCAGACATTTGAGACCATGACTACTCTAGATTTATCTACTCTGTCTATGAATCTAGAAGGAATTTTTCCAAAGGGTATCAGTCCAGATTTTGTTTTCAAGAAGCTGGAGCCATGTTCTTGAATTAGACCAGTTATTAATTTACTGTACTGGTCTGCTCCTATTAATAGATCAATGGAATCTACCATATCCTTTAAGTTTGGATCTAGGAGCCTAATTTCTTGGTCCTTCATGTACTTTATGAATTTTTCCATTCCATCCATCCTAATATTTTTAGGTAAACTTTCCAGAACTATAGCATTCAATCTTATATATTTAGAACCAGACCTTACTGTAAAATTCACTAAATCATAGGTCTTAGTTTCTATTTCTCCTGTAAATCCTGAAATTTTCAAGTCCACCTGGCCACAAGATTTTAAATTTAAACTATCAGACAAATTTTTACAGATAAAAGTTCTCTGTGATCCTTGATCAAACAAGAGTTTTTGCAGCCTTGACAATTTTACCCCTAATTATGGGTATTGAGCCTATGGGTAGAGCTGTTGAATTGTCATGAGCACCCGTAGGTCTCACTGCACACACATACTGTGCCACTCTCCCAGTTGGTTGGCCCGCGTCACATAACAAAGAATGATGGAATCCATTATAGCATGAAGGACATCTGCGTAATTTAAATCTACAGTCCTCTGTCTTATGATGGCAAGTACATTTTGCACATCTTCCTAACTCTCTAATACGTTTTAGCCGGTTACCACGGCCCTCATAATTTTTGCAATTAGTGGCTTTGTGGAGCCCTTCACACAGAATACATTTAAATTGTGAGTTAGGATTAATTGGTTGATGTAAAACTCTGCCTGGGAATTGTGAGTTAGGATTAATTGGTTGGTGTGGAACTCTGCCTGGATCTCTACAGGCTCCTGTACCTTCTTGAATTGCAAAAAAAATTGCCTCATATTTAGAGGGCAAGGAAGGTCTTTCATCCTTTTTCTCTCATTCCCTTTTATCCTTCTTGTAATCCTTGGATTGTAAATTATTTATAATGTCTACGAGACTAGTTCTAATGTCTTCAACAGAAGGATAATCCTTTTTTGACTTTAAATGAACTTGATCAACAGTTAGGTTAGGCAATTTATCTACCAAGAAAGTGGACAGTAACCAGCTAGATTCTTCTAAATTACAACCTGCATTTTCTGTTCTCTTCAAGTTACTCTCTAACTCTGCTCTAAATTCAGACAGAGATTGAAAATTATGTGAGGATTGATTAATATTTGATATTAATCAATTTTCTTGCAAGGTTTCTCAACTTTTTATCTCTGTTCTCGTAGGTTTTCTTCAGTAAATCTACCGCACACTGATAGCTAGCGGTTTCTGAAGGAAATCCTAAATGATTTTCCCCAGAAATCCCCCCTTATTGCCCCTTTTAGGAAATTAAATTTATCCACTGCGGGAAACCCTGAACTAACAGGGTTTTATTCTTTCGAATTGGCCCCCCAAAGGGAAATCCCATCCGCTAAAATAAACCTTCAAACTCAGGCAGCTGAAAAAGGGGTAATTTGACACTTTTAAAGGGCCAAGAAATTTGGGCTTTTTTTCCTTCTATAAACATCTCGATCTTAAAGATGGTATTTTTTTTAAGCGTCTTCAAAATCCCGGGGACACAGATTTAATGCCCCCCATTTTATTACCTTCCCCCTCATGTATTAAAAGTATCATAAAATTTTTAAAGGGGTGATACTTTCTTTTTTTTCTAATGTGCTTTCCACATTTAAGTTGGGGGAAAATTCCCACATGTTTTCCCCCAAGTTCCCTTTTAATTTCCCAGAAACCCTTAGTCCCGTCCCCTTTAAAGGGCCCTGAAAAAAATTTTTACTGGGGCCCTAAATGCCCCAATCAAATTGAATAAATTGGGACGGAAAAAATTTTTAAATTTAGGGAAATTAAAAATTTGGGTAATTTTTAATTTTTGGAATTTTAATTATGAGAAATTTTGTTATTTAAATGAAAGTTAAAAAACTGAAATTTTTGCAATGGCTGAGGGGTTTTTTGGTGTCCAGATTTTTTTTTTTTGATGGGGCCCCTTATGGTTTTTGGAAACTTTTTTTCCAAATATGTTGTCTCCCTTCAAAGGTTGGGGATTTTTCCCCGCCCCATAAACCCGCAGTCCATGGGGAAAGGTTTTTTCCCCCCCAAACAAAATGAGTGGCCTTTGAGCTCACGCTGAAATTTCCCTTTTTGGGGGCCCCCTTAAAATTTCTTTTTATGCGTTCGGCCTCAAAAAAAAGGGTTGAGGATGAGGAATTTTTGGGTTTCTATTGTGGCACAAAAACAAAAGTGTTTCCCCCTTTTCTAAAAAGCCCGAGGGGTGCCAAATCAAATTTTCCTTTCAAATAAACCATCCACACTAGTGTCCTCCTTGATGTCGTTACCTGCCTATCAGGAGGGAACAGATCGAAAAGAAAGGGGGTTTAGGGCTTGTTTAAATTCTAAATATTCAAAAAAATTATCGGCCCTTGCACCTCCCTTCCAAATTTTTCCATTGCACTCCCGGAAACGGCTCGCTTTTTGGGCCGGGAGTAAATCACAATTTCAATGGAATGGCCAACAAAAGAAAACTGATAGGTGGGAAAATTTAGCCCCCCGCCCCCCATGATGTTATAAAGGGTTTTTTTTTTCCGGGTTCCCGGGGAAACCAAAAATTTTTCAGTTGGGGGAATTAAATTGATGGGATGATTTTGAATGGTTAAACTCCTAAAATAAATTAAAACACTGGTGCTTGAGAAGGCTGAGGGTGAAAAGGGAAGGGTTTTGGTGCCCAGATTACGTCTTTGCCTCGGATTTATGTATGCCTCATAAGCAGAGGGTTTTTTGTTTTTTTTGAACGCAGATGCAGTCCAAATTATGCTTGCAAAGGCTTTATTTATCTTTTTGGGGGGGAAAAAACCCATATTTAAAATTTCAAAAAAATTTAAATTAAAACATTATGTTGGATATTTTTTCCTTTAGAGCGGCATCACACGGTGCTTTTTCGTGGGACTTTTTTTCGCGAACTTCCCCAATTTGGTTGGCCCTGTTTGGTCGAACTTGGGAGGGTCATTTCGCCGAACATGTACATGAAAGGGTTTTTTGTGAAATTATAAAAAAATTTTTGCACATTTCGCCCGAACATACTCTGGGGTCAAAATAATTCCTATATTTTTTTCCTGTAAGTTTTAAATAGTTTAGCAATTTTTAAAGGGCATTAAATGAACACCATCATATAATATTTTTTTAAGTAAAAAAAATCAGATCCTATATTATTATGAAATTTAGATTTTCAGAACTATGAAGTTGATTTTTTGTTTTTTTTTTTTGCTTAAAATTTATTACTAAAAAATTGAATCTGCAATATATCGGGGGTAATGGAAATAAATGCGTTTGGTTTTGAATAAAAGGGGAGGGTGAAATAAATTTGGGGTTGGACCTCAGGGGGTTGAATGGACGGGAAGAAAAGGGATGTTATTGCTGCGGGACTGTGTGGTGAGAAAAGGGTGGGGATGTTTTGGGGGATGAAAGATTTTTGGAAAAGAATGGGTGTATGAAAATGGGACAATAAACGGCATTTTTGTATTTAGGGGGGGGGGGGGTTTTTTTTTCTTTTTCCCCCTTTTTGGGGGGGTTTTTTTTATTCTACGGGAGCAGCTGGTTAAAAAGGCCCTTGGCCTATAAAAGAAAAGGCCACTTAATATAAAGATCGGAAAAAGGGGGACGGGGGACTGGCGGGTCCTTTTCTGAGACACTGACTAAATATGGTTTATTTTACACTAGGCCCCAAAATTTCCCCTACACAATTTGGCGTATTGTTTTTTTCCCCCTTATTAAATTCCTGGGAAACATTCTCTCTATAGCTTCCATCGCAAATCATTCCCTTTTGGATATTTTTGCCTTGTTCAAGGGACCGAGAAAAAGGTTTTTTTACCCCTGGCCACACTCTTCTTCCCTTGTGACCTGCATTTCCTCTTTTTTTCCCCTTTGTCGCGGACATTTTTTTTAATGCGTTTTTGGCTTTAGTTGGGGAGGTTAAAGCTGGGATTGGGTTTTTTTTGTTTTTTATTTGTGAGTCAAAATTTTTGGGGTTTAGGTTGGGAAAAATTTTTCTATCTCATATACCCCCTTCCTTTTTAAAAAAACGCCCCTTACTTGGAAAGTAGTGTTTGCGACGGAAGTTCATGGGGAAAAGGTTTCTTAGAACTTTTAAAGGGGCGAACAGCAACCCCCTCTAAATTTGGGTTTTGGGGGAAATTTTTGGCCCCTTAGTGTAAACATTTCCCCTCCCTTTTTAAGGGTGGCCAATAATTGGTGCTTTTTTCTATGGAATATTTTTTTTTTTAGGAAACCTTTTTAAATTTTTTTGGTAAATTTCTAGTGTTTCCCCCTATTTCTCCCACGGGGCCCCAACTTTTTTTTTGGGGGACCTGGGGGAATGCGGGGTTTCGGGTTGGAATAAAATTAAAAATTTGCGTGGGAAAACACGAAATTTAAGAGTTGTGTAGGGGGGGGGGGGAAAATCCCTAGAGGCTAGATCAGGGTGATTTTCCTTTTATCTAGAAAAATTTCCCTTTAACCAAAAAATTCCCCCTAACCTGGGGAGGGGGTTTTGACCCACCGAAAAACTAACCTAAGGGAATATAACCTTCCCCAAACCAAAATCAGCCTAACCTACCCAAATTTTAACCCAAACCAAACCCAAACCCTAAACCCCTAGGGGGGGGTGGGGGGTTTTGGGTTTGACACTTCTTTCATCTTTTGTGAGGATCCCCAGGTTCCCACTTTCTCTGGACTGGGAAATAAATCCAATGAAATTTTCCCAAAGATCTGGGGAAATTTTTTTTTAAACCCAACCCCCTAACTCAAAACTAAGGGGTTTTGAAAAAAAACGCCATATTTTATACCCCCCCAAAATACCCCCTTTTTTCCCCATTTCCCCAAAACCCTTGTTTTGGGGGGAGGGGGGGAGATGGGCAAAACACTAGAATAATACCAGGTTTTTTTTTTCTGCCCAAAATTTCCGGGGCAGAGGTCGGAAACCCCGGGGCCCCGGGAGCCCATGGGGCTCTTTCATCTCTCTAAAGTGGCCTGGGTTGGTTTTGGGAGAGGCCCGAGCTCATTTTGGAAAAAAAATTATGAAAAATAATTTAAGGGCCCAAAAATTTTTTAAATTGATTTTATTTTATTTCTTTTTTTTTTTTTTCGTTGTTATTTTTAAAACCCTTTTGGAGATTGAAGTTTTCTTGTGCCTTAAAATAAAACTTTTTTTTTAATTTTTGGGTCGATAAAAATATGCTCACGCCCTTTGTATGCGAAAACCTGTTGCCCAACAAGTTGTTACAAAAGGGCCGTTTGTTTCGGCCGCGGGGTTGCGTTAAGACCTGGCGCGCCCCCGAGTGTGGTGTGAGGAGGGAGCGGGGGGGGTTGGTGACCCCGCGCCCCCTTTAGTCTGCCATCTCCCCTCAGCTGTACAGAGGGCCCCGGTGTCTCGCTGTGGACCCACGCTGTATTCTCCATCCCGTCGTTTTTTTTCTTTTTTGGGGTTGTATTTGGGGTTGGACCTGGGTTTTCCAGTGATTTCTCGCCCTGAAAAGGTGTTTTACGCCTACGAGTGAAATTTTTACTGCGGAAGAGCCGGGTTTTTTTTTAGTCGACGAGATCACTCCCTTTTCCTTTTTCTCGGGGAGGACGAAAGGGTGGCGACCCCCCTTTGCCCTCGGTTTGTCAGTCTGTTTGCACTTTCCACACTACATACTCAGCTTCGAGGCGGGGGTGAGCCAGACCCCCTTTGGGGTGACGGGGTCATAACAAAGTGCCCTTTTTTTGGGCCCCCGGAAAGGCAAGCAATGGGAAAAAAAAATCAAAAGGAAGAGAAAAGTTTCTGACAAAATAGAACGTTTAAGGGCGTCATGGAAAGATTCTTTTGGGCTTTCACTCCCTGCCCAAAACCCGGGTTTTCCCGGGTTTTCCCCTAATGTTCGCTGGGGAAATTAGAAAACCCAAAAAAAAACCCAAATTTTTAAATTACTTTTCCCCAAAATAAACACATTTTGCCGTTCTAAAAATTTACCCCATTTGGAGAGGGGTGAAAAAGACTTTTGGGAAACTGCTGGGGAAAAGCTGAACAGAGCAAACTATTTTCAATTTTCGTGGATAAACTCGGGCGTTTCCCAAGTACTTTTTGCTATTTTTTGTGGCATTTCAAAGAAAAGCCCGGCACGGCACCCTTTTTTTTTTTCCCAAAAAAAAAAAAAAAAGATGGAGACAAATATAAAAAAATCTTTCATAAGATATAAAAACATCTATTCTTAATTTCAAAACAAGAGTAAAATCGTTCAGAAAATTAAAGATAGGCCTCTCTCTGCAAAACTTTTTTAAGGACGGGAAACCATTAACTTTGGCGAAAATACACCAATCAAAAAATCACGGACATTAAATTCGCTCCAAGTTAACCCCAATTCGCCTGTGATGAGTAAAAAGATGCCCACGATATTGGAAAAAATTTTTTGTCTGTTTGCAGATATTTTAGCTTTTTTGGGGGCCCAGAAAAATCATTGGTTAAAAACCACTGAAAGGCCAAACAACGGGGGAGGCCCTTTTGTGAAGCTTGTTTTGGGGGTTTGTTTAAAAAAAAAAGAAATAAAAAACTACCTGGTGGGGGGAAATTATGGGGCCCAAAAGTATGCCCGGACACAGCGGGGGGTTTGGGGAGTTTACTTCAAATTTCGCGGGATAGAAAGTGCTGACATTTTCACTGCTTTGGGTCGCTAAAACATTTCCCCCGGAGTGCACAGAATTATGAAATCTGTCTTTCGGTTTAGTAAATCAAAATAAGGGAAACAAATTAAACCCCCGGGACCGTTCCGTTCATTATTAAGGGAATTGAGAGCAATAGGGCTGATCTCCGGCTGCACAAAAAATTCCGGTGGGCTTTTCCCGGGGGAGGTACTGAAAAAAGGTTTGCTGTGGTCCCGGGGGACATAAAACTTTTTTTTTTGGGAAAACAATTTGGGGGCACCCTTTTTTTGAAGGGTGGATCGGCAGAAATTGGGGTTTTGGAAAAAGGGTGCACTTTATGGTTGGGGTTTAAAAGCGCACCCTTTCCCCGTTGAACAAAAATCCCGCCGGGGAAAAGGGAAAAACGTCCTGCAGATCCTAGAAGAGGTTTTGGCGTTTTAGCGCAAGATTACGGTGTTTTTTCAGAGATGTCCAAAAGGTAAACCGCTTCACTTCCCCCTTTTTGAAGGTTCAAAGAAAACAAAACAATCAGATAAAATTTTATATTTTATTTGTGCCATCATCGCAATGCAAAATGGGTTTTCAGAAAAGGGTTTTCCCTGATTTTTGGGAGGAAAAAACCATTTCCTTCCCCATAAATCCTCTGAAAAGTCGATCCCATTGCTGTTGAACATGATGCATTTTTCAGCAGTAAGTCGCCCGATCTTTTAGCCGAACTGGCCGCATAGCGAAAAAGACGTTGGGTGTCTAAGTTTTAAGCTTTGGGAGCTTCTTGAAAATGTGGCTCGTCAAAGGGGGCCATTTTTTGTAAAAACAAAAATGGAGTGACATTGAAAACCTTCCCCCAAAACCGGGGCAAAAATTGTGTTTCGATACATGGGAAAACCATTCCCGACACTTTTATGAACTGGAAAAGATGCATTTGGGGGTCCTGTCGATCTTTGGATCCCCCATACTTTTTGGGGAGCTGGGTTTTTTCCCCTCATGGGAAATACATCCAAAAAATTTAAAAATCGCTCGCGCCCCACAATGAGAAAACTTGGGGAATCCTCATGAAAAAACAAAATGACGCCCGCAAAACCCCGATATGGGTACGCTGTGCAGTGAAAAATTCAGGCGCAGAAATCACATTAACCAATGAAAAAAATTAAATTTAGCTATTATTTTTTGAAAAATATATTTTTTTTCCCGACCTTGAAATGATGTAGTTGTGTTTAAAATTTTTTAAATTGACAGTTGACTTTTGTACCCACGTGAGGAAATTTAAGGAACTGGGAAAAAAATATTAATCAAAAAAGTGGCATTTCTTGTTTTTCCCTTCATGGGGTTTTCAGCTGTAAATTTTACATGTCGGTTTCATGAACATTTCTTTTTAAATAAAAGAAAAAATCCCCCAAATTTGGGAAAGGGTTCAAAAAGGGGCCCGCTTTTAAAATTTTAGTTAAAAAAACTATAAATGCAAAAAGTCTTTTTTTTTTTTCTTTCAGATTTAAAAGAAATTTTTTGTTTTGCGTTGTTAAAATGGAAAAAAAGTCGGGTTTTTTTTCTGTTTTATTTTTTATAATTTCATAAAAGCAAAACACTATAGTTCTCAAATTAAACATTAAATTTAAGGAAACTAAAAAAAGTAGTGTTACTTTCAATTTTGTGGTCAAATAGGTTTTGTGGCTCCCGGGGTGGCTTTTTTCTTTTGTGGGAAAAGGGCCCAAAAGGCTCTTTTAATGCTAAAGGGGGCCGCCCCCCGGGGCCTAGTCCCTCCGCCGTGATGGTTTCCGGGGGGGTTAGCCGGGGGTTTTTTGACCCCCCCTCCTGGGGGGTTGCTTCCCCCAAAAGGCAAAGGAAAACCAGCTACGGAATAGAAAGATTATCAATCGAAAAGATCACCCATATTAAAAACCAAAGTCCTCCACTGCCCTATTTGTACTGGATGCCCACCAGTCCGGGGTGTTTGAAATAGAGGGAGTTAGGTTAAGCTAAACCCTGTGGCCTTTAACTCTCTGAAAGTCTCCCCGCAGCTTTTTTGTGGGACCAACAAACTATCTTTATATTTTTATCCGTCTAACATTTGTTTGTCTTGTGGGGACCTTGGCTGCGTTCCCCTAGGATTCCCCCCCAATTCTGTTTTTTACTCCCCTTTGTGAAAAGAAAGAGTCCCAAAAAATTTGTAAGGTTTCCCAAAAAGCGGGCCCCCTGGGATCGCACAAAAATGCTCCCCATCTTGGCAGAACAACTAGCTGATGACCCTGTATTTTCTGCAGGAAAAAATTAAAAGTAGCAAAATAAAAACAAGGGCGGACGGAGGCAGGAAGGGGGAAGAGAAGAAAGAGGCCGGGCCCCAAAACCTGTGAGAGTTCGAAAATATGGGAGACGATAGGGGACTGTACCCCAAGGAAACCCTTTAAAAGCATTTTTTGTATGCGAGGGGAAAAAGTTTTAAAAAAGTCAGCAAAAAATAGCATTAGGGGGTCTTTTTTTTTATTGGATAAAATGCAAAGTATAACTAGCGAGGGGCAGTCCCCGGGCCCCAACTGAAACCTTTTTTTTTTGATTTTTAGGGGGGTAAAAACTTTCCCCCTTTTTGTACAATACTCCCTAAATTTACCAAAAGGTTTTTTGCCAAAACATTGGGGGGGGGCCCGCGCCCCCTTAACCCCCCCGACGCTAGTTATCTAACCCTTACGTTACTAAACATCCTCGCTGGAAAAAGGGAAATCGGGTTATAAAGGCGAGAACTTTCGGGGGTCACTACCGGGAGTTACCAATTGCATTTTTCCTATTTGTTTTTTTCCCTGTCACCATAAAACTGTACCTTATTATCCTTTCGGCATAACCCCCCAAAAATTATATACATATTAAGAAAAAGGGCTAGTTTCCTGATACGCATACAGCACACACTCCCACCCAAAAGGGCCCCCCACCCTTTAGGAGGGTTTGTTAAGGGTTTGGGCAGGTTCATTATATCTTTTTTTTGGGGTTTTCCGGAAAAAAAAAATCCCCCATCTGGAAAAAAAAATTTTTTTGGGAAAGAAAAACTAATCAGTGTCTCAGAAAATGACCCGCATCCCTCGTTTTAATTTTTTCAGGATTCGCCCCCCCCTCCCAAACCCCCCGGTTTTTATTTTTAAAATTTTTCCCACGGGGGATGTATGGATTAAAAAAATGCCCCTAATGGTCGCTCTACAAGTTGAGGGTGGTTTAATAACGGGGCCTTTTAATGCTTTAAAAATGCAGTAGAACCTTTTGTTTTTTGAAAATAAGGTTTTTTTTTTGGGTTTTGGGGGTCCCCCGTGTCGAGGGCGAACATAGTTTTTTTCCGCAGGTTTTTTACATGTTTTTAAATTAATTGGCACTTTGTTTTTTGGTTTGGAAAACCCATGGTTTGTTCGGGTGGCCCCCCCGCCCCCCCCCTGGACCCTTTTTCCCTAAATAACCGCTAAAGCCACTGCGTACAATGTTAAAAAAAAAGTTTTGTTATCTGGGTTTTTTAATCAAAACCAAAGTTCTTTAAAAACCCAACTTGTTTGGTATTTTTTGGGATTTTTCAACCAGTAATTGAGTAAAGGTTAAAAGACTTTTCCTATGCATTTTGATATGTTTAAAAATGATGTCCAAAATTCAAAAATTTTCAGAAAACCCTAAATTTAAAAGTTATTCCTCCTTTAT
Source organism: Chionoecetes opilio (assembly GCA_016584305.1). Classification (NCBI taxonomy): domain Eukaryota; kingdom Metazoa; phylum Arthropoda; class Malacostraca; order Decapoda; family Majidae; genus Chionoecetes; species Chionoecetes opilio. The sequence goes on from JACEEZ010003024.1 coordinate 127,191, forward strand.
CCCCCTTTAGGTTAGGCTACTCAAGCAACGTCCCCGGGAAAGGGTTTGCGAACTAACGGGTTTTTGGGGGGCTTTTCCCCCCGATATTTTAGGTTTCGTAAAACATGTCCTGTAATTTCCAAAGTCCAATTTTACCAAATTTTTTCCCGGGAAAAGGTTAAATAATTTTCCCATTGACTTTTTCAGTAATATATTTTTTGTATTTCGGGCCCTTTTGTTTTCCCATAGTTTTTTTTAGGAAATTTTTACTTATCCCTTAATATACATCTGCAAAAAATTATTTCCCCCCTTTCCCTGCCCAAAACCCCGCTCCCCGGGGTCCCCGGTTTTTTTATGCAGGGGGGATAAATGCAAAATGAGTTTTTTTCCACAATTTTCAATGTGGCCCCTTCTTCTTACAAAACAAAAAACTGTGAAAAAAAATTGAAAGGGCCTCTTACGCAATTAAAGGTTTTCAAATACCAATTTCCCCTGATTTAAACCCAACTGTTTATGGGTGAAAAAAGTAGATTTTGGGAAAAAGGGGGGGATATGTTATATATATTATATTTTATTTTATATATATATATATATATATTTTATATATTATATATAATATATATATTTTATTAAAATTTTATATGTATGTATATATGTATGTATATATTATAATGTTAAAATATATATATATATATTATATATATATAAAATTTTATGTATGTAAAATATGTATGTATAATATATAAATGTATATAAAATTTTTTATATATTATTTTAAAGTATATATATAAATTTTTTTATATTTTTTTAAAATATATATTTTATATGCACTGTATATGCACATGTAATGCACATGTGTATGCACATGTGTATGCACATGTGTATGCACATGTGTATGCACATGTGTATGCACATGTGTATGCACATGTGTATGCACATGTGTATGCACATGTGTATGCACATGTGTATGCACATGTGTATGCACATGTGTATCAAAAATGTGTTTTTGCACATTACATATATACATTCACAATTCCCTATACTTTGGATACACATGGATTAACACCTGTGGGGATACACATGTTCATCACATGTGCTAAAATGTACCTACACATGTACAACACATGACAAAACACATGTAAAATTTCACATGTCATACCATTTAAAAAACACATTACATAAAACATATACTAAAAAATACATACACATACAAAACCCTATACATACCATTACATACCATACAAACATATACACATACCCCCATCCACAACATACACATACAAAAAATACATACACATACATACACATACATACACATAAAACCATAATCCATACATACACATGTACATACACATGTACATACACATATACATACACATATACATACACATACATACACATACATACACATACATACACATTACATACACATATACATACACATACATACACATATACATACACATACATACACATACATACACATACATACACATACATACACATACATACACATATACATACACATATACATACACATACATACACATATACATACACATACATACATATACATACACATATACATATACATATACATATACATATACATATATATATACATATATATATACATATATATATACATATATATATACATACATATATACATACATAAAATACATACATATTACAACATATATACATACATATAACATACATATATACATACATATATACATACATATATACATACATATTACATACATATATATATACATATTATATACATATATATATACATATATATAATATATATATATATATATATATATATTTTCCCCCCCTGTTTCCAAATCTACTTATTTCACCCATAAACATTAGGTTAAATAGGGGTAAATTGGTACTTGAAACCGTAATTGCGAAAGAGGTCTTTAAATATTTTTCACATGTATTTTTGATTTGTTAAGAAGAATGGCCACATTAGTATATGTCGGAAATTACTCATTTGCGTTATCCCCCCTGCATAACAACCTGGGGACCCGTGGGGAAGGGGGGTTTTTTGGGCAGGGAAAGTGGAAATAAATTTTTTGCAGATAGTATATTAAGTGGATGACGTAAAATATTTCCTAAAAACCTATGGGATAACATAGGCCGAAATACATAAATATATTACTGATAAAGGGCAATGGGAATTACTTACCTATTCCTGGAAAAATCTTGTAAATTGGACATTGGACATTACATGGACTTGTTTACGTAACCCGACATATCTTGGGGAACTACGCCCCCCAAGACCCCGCTAGTTCGCTAACCTTACCTGGACGTTCTTGAGTAGCCTAACCTAAAGCGGGGATAAGGAGGAATAACTGTAATTTATGCGTTTTTTGACAATTTTGAATGTGGACTCATTCTTAAAATACAAAAAGCATAGGAAAAGTACTTTTTAAACCCCTTACTCCCTTACTGGGTTTAAAGTACCAAATACCAAATCAAGTTAGGTTAAAAGTTATTTTTATTTAGTAAAAATAAAAAAAATTTTTTTTATCATTGCTACGACAGTGGCTAGCGGATATTTACGGAACGGGCCAGGAGGGGCGGGTCGGGCAGCCCGAACAAACATAATTTCCACCAAAACGATGCCAGATTAATTTCAAACATGTCAAACCTGCTGGAAAAAATTTCTCGTCCTCGACATCAGGGACACCCAATAACCAAAATTAACCCTTTTTTTCATACACATAATGGTTCTACTGCAGTTTAAAGCTTACAAGGCACTTATTATAAACCATCCTCAACTTGTAGAGCTGACCATTAGGGGCATTTCTAATCCATACATCACCCGTCGGAAATTTAAAATAACACCAGGGGTCCCCGGGGGTGGGGCGAATCCTGTAAAAATGGACGGACTGCGGGTCATTTTCTGAGACACTGATTAGTTTTTTTTATTTTCCTAAAATTTGTTTTTTTCCCGATGGGGTATTTCTATTTTCCGGAAACCCAATAAAAAGATTTATGAACCTGACCGAACCTTAATCTAACCTCCTAAAGGGTGGTTGGGGCNAATTTTAATTTATGGAAACAATTGCAAATAGTTAATTTTGGAAAGTTGAATTATGAGTAACTTGTTAGTTATAAAGAGTTAAAACTGAAATTCTTGCAATGGCTGATGGGTTTGTGTCCAGATGCTATGATGATGCCTTATGGCTTTGGACACTTTGTTCCAAATATGTTGTCTGCCTTCAAAGGTTGGATGTATCCCGTCCATGACCCGCAGATCCATCGGGAAGGTTTTTCCGCCCAAAAAAATGATGGGGCCCTTTTGAGCTCACGCTGCAATTCCTATTTAGGGCCCCTTGAGATCTTTTTAGCGTTCGCCTCGCAAAGTGAGGATGGGGGTAAATTCTTGGTTCTATTGTGCACAAGACACAAGTGATTCCCTTTTCTGAAAAAGCCCGATGGATGACCATCATATCCTCAAACCATCCACACTAGTGTCCTCCTTGATGTCGTTACCTCCTATCAGGATGATAGCCAGATCGTAAAGTGGGGGGTTTTAGGGCTTGTTTGAATTCTGCAAAAAATTATCACCCCAAAAATTAATTATTCCGGCCCTTGGGGGGAAACCCCCCCTTTTTAAATTTTTTTCCATGTCAATCCCAAACGGTGGGATTTTGGGGAGTGGAATCCAATTACAATAAAATGGTCTAAGAACGTGAAAAGGGTTGGGTAATTAGCCGCCGGGCCGCCAAATTAAAAAAATGTTAGCAAGTTGTTTACCGGGTTCGAAGTTACAAATTTTGTCAGGGGGGAATTAAAAAGATGCTTGAGGGTAACACTCCCAAACAAAAAATAAAACACTGGGCGGAAAAGGGCCCCAGGGTTTTTAAGAAGGTTTGAATTTGCTCTTTTGCTCTTGCTTGGAGCCTCATAAGCAGATGGTGTTGTTGTTGAACGCAGATGCATCAAATTATGCTTGCTAGGCAATTTATGCATTTTGGGGGAAATAACCATAGTATATGTCAAAAAAATTAGGTATAAAAATTATGTTGGATATATTTCCTTAGAGCGGTATCACACGGTGCGTTTTGTCGGACTGTTTCGTCGAAAATTGCCATTTGGTTGGACTGTTTGGTCGAACTTCGAGGGTCATTTTGCCGAACATGTTCGATTGAAATGGTTTTGTGAAATTATACAAAATGTTGCACATTTCGTCGAAATACTCTGGGTCAAAAAAAGTCTATACTTTTTTTTGTAAGTTATAAATAGTGTTTGCAATTATTAAGGGATTGAAATGAACACCATCATATAATACGTTACAGTAAAAATAATACAGATCAGTCTATATTATATATGTAATAGATTTTCAGAACTATGAAGTTGATTTGATGTGTTTACATTTTGCGTTAAAATGATTACTAGTAAAATATGAGATCTGCGAAGTATATCGGGGAGATAATGGAAATGATGCGTGTGGTTTTGAATGAAATGGGATGTGAAATGAATGAGGTGGACCTCAGGTGGTTGAAAGGACAGGAAGAGAATGGATGTTATTGCTGCTGGGACTGTGTGGTGAGATAAGGGGCGGATGATTGAGACTGAAAGAGTTTGGAAAGAATGTGGTGTATGAGAAATAGACAATAGAACTGCATGCTTGTATGTAGTTTTTGTTTTCTTCGGTTTCCCTTTTGTGTGGGTTTTTGTATTCTACAGGAGCAGCTGGTTCAAAGGCTGGCCTATGAAGAAAAGGCACCTGTAATATCAAGATCAGGTAAAATGGGACGAGGACTGCGCGGTCCTTTTCTGAGACACTGACTACATATGGTATTATTTTACACTAGGACCGAAATTCCCTACACAATTTGGCGTGGTGTTTGTTTACCTTATTGGATTCTAGGAAACATTCTCTCTATGAGCTTCCATCGCAAATCATTACTTTTGGATATAATGCCTTGTTCATAGGGAGGCGAGACAAGTGTGTACGTCTGCCACACTCTTCTTCCTCTTGTGACCTGCATTTCCTCTGTTCTTCCCTTGTCGCGGACACTTTTTTAATGCAGATTTGGCTTTAGTTAGGAGGTTAAAGCGTGGGATTAGGTTAGGTTAGGTTATATTAGTGAGTCTAAAGGTGGGGTTAGGTTAGTTTAATTTTCATATCTCATATACACTCCTTCCTATTTAAAACGTCTTATATCTCCGAAAGTAGTGATTTGCGACGGAAGTTCATAGAGAAAATGTTTCTTAGAATCTATTAAGGCGAACAGCAACCACTCTCCCAATTGTGTAGGGAATTTTGGTCCTAGTGTAAACATTTACCCTACATTTACGTGGCCAATAATTGGTGCTTTTTCAGATGGAGATATATTTATTTTACGGAAACCTGTTAAAGTTTTTGGTAAATTTCTAGTGTTTGCCCATACTCTCCCACAGGTCCCCAAACTTGTTTGGGGACCTGTGGGAATGCGGGGTTTTCGGGTGGGGAACAAATTATGCGTCGGAAACACGTAATTTAAGAGTTGTGTAGGGGGGGGGGGTAAAAGTCCCTAGAGGCTAGATCTAGGGTGATTTCCTTTTATCTAGAGAAATTTGCCTAACCAAAAATTTACCTAACCTAGAGTGGGGCTTGACCCACCGATAAACTAACCTAACCGAATATAACCTTACCTAACCAAATCTAGCCTAACCTACCCAAATATAACCAAACCAAATCTAACCTAACCTCCTAGCGGGGGGGGGGGGGAGGGTTTTCGACACTTCGGTCATCATTCTGTGAGGATCGGCAGGTTCACACGTCTCTGGACTCGGAATAAATCCAATGAATTTTCCCTAGATCTAGGGAATTTTTTTAACACCCCTAACTCAAAAACTATGTGGTTGCGACGCATATTTTATACCCCAGCCAAATATCCCGCATTTCCCCAGGTCCCCAAACTTGTTTTGTGGGAGAGGGGGAGTATGGGCAAACACTAGAATAATACCAAGTTTTTTTTTCTGACCAAATCCTAGGGCAGAGGTCGGCAACCCGCGGCTCCGGAGCCGCATGCGGCTCTTTCATCCCTCTGCTGTGGCTCTCGTGGCTTTGAGAGGACGAGCTCATTTTGGAAAAAAAAATAATGTGAATAACTAATGGCCATATAATTTAAATTGATTTTTATTTTATTTCTTTAGTTTTTTTCGTTGTAATAGTTATACCTTTGGAGATTAAAGTGTTCTTGTGCCATTAAAATAAAACTTGTTTTAATATTTTGTCGATCAAAATATGCGTCACGTCCTGTATGCGACACCTGTTGCCGCCAGACAAGTTGTTACGAAATGCCGTTTGAATCGGCCGCGTGGTTGCGTAAGACCTGCGCGCGCCGCCCGAGTGTGGTGTGAGGAGGGAGCGGCGTGGTGGTCACCCCGCGCTCCCTTAGTCTGCCAGCTACCCCTCAGCTGTACAGACGTGCGTGTCTCGCTGTGGACCCACGCTGTATTCTCCATACGTCGTTTCTTCGTTTTCGGGTTGTATTGAGGTTGGACCTAGGTTTCCAGTGATTTCTCGGCCTGTTAGTGTTTACGCCTACGAGTAGTATTTTACGGCGGAAGAGCCGGTTTTGTTAGTACGAGGCGAGATCACTGAATTCCTTGGTCTCGGGGAGGACGAAAGGGTGGCGACACCCCTTTGTCTCGGTTTGTCAGTCTGTTTGCACGTCCACACTACATACTCAGCTTCGAGGCGGGGTGAGCCAGACACCCTGGGGTGACGTGTCATAACAAAGTGACTTATTTTGACCCCGGTAAGCTAGCAATGGATAAATCTAAGAAGAGAAAAGTTTCTGACGAAAATAGAACGTTTAATGCGTCATGGAAAGATTCATTTGCTTTCACTGCTGACAGAACTGGTTTACCGGTTTGCCTAATATGCGCTGGGAAATTAGCAAACAACAAAAAATCAAACGTTGAAAGACATTTCCAGAATAAACACACTGCCTTTGCTGAAAAATATCCAGTTGGAGATGAGCGAAGAAGAGCAATTTCGGAACTGCTGCGGAAAGCTGATCAGAGCAAAACTATTTTCAAGTCGTGGATGAACTCTGCGAATTCAAGTACTTATGCTAGTTTTGTGGCAGCTCAAGAGATAGCCCGGCACGGCAAGCCGTTCACAGATGGAGACTATATAAAAGAATCGTTCATAAAGATATCAAAACATCTATTCTTAGACTTCAAAAACAAGAGTGAAATTATTCAGAAAATTAAAGATATGCCTCTCTCTGCAAAGACTGTTAAGGACAGGACCATTAAAATGGCAGCAAATATCACCAATCAACAAATCACGGACATTAATTCAGCTCCAGAGTACTCAATCGCCTGTGATGAGTCAAAAGATGTCAGCGATATTGAGCAAATAGTGCTGTTATGCAGATATGTGAACTCTGCTGGGCCACAGGAAGAAATCATTGAGGTAATACCGCTTAAAGGCCAGACACGGGGGGAGGACATCTGTGAAGCTGTGTTGGATTGTTTAAAAAACAAAGAAATAAACACAACTCACCTGGTGTCAGTGAGTACTGATGGGGCACCAAGTATGACAGGAGCACAGCGGGGGTTTGTGAGTTTACTTCAGAAGTCGCTGGATAGAAAGCTGCTGACATTTCACTGCATTGTGCGCTCAAACATTTCCTCCGGAGTGCACAGAAGTTATGAATCTTGTCATTCGGATAGTGAACAAAATAATGGCACAAGGATTAAACCACCGACAGTTCCGTTCATTATTAGATGAAGTTGAGAGCACATATGCTGATCTCCGGCTGCACAACAAAGTCCGGTGGCTGTCCCGAGGGGAGGTACTGAAACGGTTTGCTGTGTGTCTGGGGCACATAAAAACTTTTCTGGAAAGCAAAGGGTTCACCTTTCCTGAGCTGGATCGGCCAGATTGGTTGGAAAAGCTACACTTCATGGTGGATATGACAGCGCACCTTAACACGCTGAACAAAAGTCTGCAGGGGAAAGGAAACACAGCCCTGCAGATGCTAGAAGAGGTTTTGGCGTTTGAGCGCAAGATGACGGTGTTTGTCAGATGTACAGAGAGGTACGCTGCTTCACTTCCCTTCTTTGAGAGAGTTCAAAGAAGCACACAATCAGATAAATTATGAGTATTTTATTTGTGCCATCATCGCAATGCAAACTGGGTTTCAGAAAAGATTCCGTGATTTTAGGGAGGAAAAAAACACATTATCCTTCCCCATCACTCCTCTGAATGTCGATCCATTGCTGTTGAACATGACTGCATTTACAGCAGTAAGTCAGCCCGATCTTGAGCTCGAACTGGCCTGCTGATCGACATAGCTGACAAAGACGTGTGGGTGTCTTAAGTTCAGAAGCTTGGCAGCTGATCTTGAAGATGTTGCTCGTCAGAAGGCCATTCTTGCTCAGAATCACAAATGGAGTGACATTGAAAACCTTCCCAAACCGGACAAACTTGTGTTCGATACATGGAATACCATTCCCGACACTTATATGAACATGGAAAAGTATGCATTTGGAGTCCTGTCGATCTTTGGATCCACATACTTGTGCGAGCAGGTTTTTTCCATCATGAACTACATCAAAAGTAAACATCGCTCGCGCCTCACAGATGAGAGCTTGCAATCCTGCATGAAAATCAAAGTGACGTCTTACAACCCTGATATGGATACGCTGTGCAGTGAAGTTCAGGCGCAGAAATCACATTAACCAGATGAAAGAAAAATTATTGAGCTATTATTTAGAAAATATATATTTTTATATCAGACCTTGAACTGATGTAGTTGTGTTTAATTTTCAAGTTGACAGTTGACTTGTGTACGCCACGTGAGGAAATTAAGGAACTGAAATAAATATTAATCAAAATAACAAAGTGGCATTTCTTGTTTGCCCTTCATGCTGCAGCTGTATGATTTTACAATGTCGGTGCGTGAACATTTCTTTTAAGTAAAAAAAAATCCTCAAATAAGGGAAGGACTCAAACAGGCCTGCATTTAATATTTTAGTTGAAAAAACTATAAATGCAAATGTCTTTTTTCTTTTCTTTCAGAGTTCAAAAGAATTTGGTGTTTTGCGTTGTTAAAAATGGAAAATAAAAGTCAGTTGTTTTCTGTTTATAGTTTACTAATTTCATAAAAGCAACACACTATAGTTCTCATATATGAAGCATAACTTTAAGGAAACTATATATGTAGTGTTACCTTCAATTTAGTGGTCAAATAGGTTTTATGGCTCAGAGTGGCTTTTACTTTGGTGGGAAACGGGCCCAAATGGCTCTTTTAATGCTAAAGGTTGCCGACCCCTGCGGGCCTAGTCCATCCAGCCGTGATGGGTACCGGGTGTTAGCCGGGGGTTTGTGACCCGCCTCCCGGGGTGGTTGCTTCCCCCAAATGGCAGGAAGACCAGCTACGAATAGAGAGATTATCAATCGGAAAAGATCACCCATAGTAACCATGTACCTCCACTGCCATATCTCGTACTGGAATGCCCACGAGCTCCGGGGTGTAGAAATAGAGGGAGTTAGTTAAGCTAACCACTGTGGCCTTTAACTCTCTGAATGTCTGCCCTGCAGCTTATTGATGCACCATACATCTATCTTATATTTCATCCGTCTAACATATTGTTTGTCTTGATGGAGACCTTGGCTGCGTTCACTAGGATTCCCCGCGCAATTCAGTTTTTTCACTCCCCTAGTGAACGACGAGTCTACGAAAATTTGTATAGGTACCAAAATAGCGGGTCCCCATGGTATCGCACAGACTGCTCTCATCTTGGCAGAACAACTAGCTGATGACCCTGTATTTGCTGCAGGAGAAATTATAGTAGCAAGATATGAACAGGAAGGACAGGAGGCAGGAAGAGGAGAGAGAAGAAGAGAGGCCGCCAAATCCTGTGAGAGTTCGAGAATATGTGGAGACGATAGTGCCACTGTACTCCCAAGAAGACTTCAAGAAGCATTTTCGTATGCAGAGGGAAACTGTTGAAATAAGTATAGCAAAACATAGCATTATGTGGTCTTTTATTTATATGGATGAAAGTGCAAAGTATAACTAGCGATGTGCAGTCCCGCCCTAACTTGAACTTTTTTTCTTGATATTATGTGGGTAAAACTGCACTTTAGTACAATACTCCCTATTGACCAATAGTTTTCTGCCATAACATGGGGGGGGGCTGCGCCCCCTTAACCCCCCCCCCACGCTAGTTATCTACCTTACGTTACGTAAACTATCCTCGCTGGAGGGGAAGATCGGGGTTATAATGGACGAGAACTGCGCGGTCACTACCGCCGTTACCAATTGCATTTTCCATATTATTTTTGCCTGCTCACCAGTATACTGTACATTATTAATCCATTTCGGCATAACCTTCAAAACTTATATACATATTGAAGAAAGGACATAGTTGTCTGATACGCATACAGACACACACTCCCAGTCCGAAGGCCCACCACCCTTTAGGAGGTTAGATTAAGGTTCGGTCAGGTTCATAATATCTTTTTATTGGGTTTCCGAAAATAAAAAACCCATCTGGAAAAAACAAATTTTAGGCAAGGAAAAACTAATCGTGTCTCAGAAAAATGACCCGCAGTCCTCGTCCATTTTTACAGGATTCGCCCACCTCCAGACCCCTGGTGTATTTATAAATTTCCGACGGGTGATGTATGGATTAGAAATGCCCCAATGGTCAGCTCTACAAGTTGAGGATGGTTTATAATAACGTGCCTTGTAATACTTTAAACTGCAGTAGAAACCATTATGTGTATGAAAATAAGGTTAATTTTGTTATTGGGTGTCCCTGATGTCGAGGACGAGACATAGTTTTCCAGCAGGTTTGGACATGTTGAAATTAATCTGGCACTCGTTTTTGGCGGAAATCTATGTTGTTCGGGCTGCCCGACCCGACCCTCCTGGACCGTTCCGTAAATATCCCGCTACGCCACTGTCGTAGCAATATAAAAAAAATGTTTGTTATCTGTTACTAAATCAAACTCGACGTTTAACCTAACTTGATTGGTATTTTGGTACTTTCAACCAGTAATTGAGTAAGGTTAAAAGTACTCTTTCCTATGCATTTTGATATGTTAAGAATGATGTTCACATTCAAAATTGTCGGAAACCATAAATTAGAGTTATTCCTCCTTATACCCCGCTTTAGGTTAGGCCTACTGAAGCAAGTTCAGGTAGGTTAGGCAACTAGCTGGGTCTTGGGGGGCGTAGTTCCCCCAGATTATGTCAGGTTACGTAAACAATTCCATGTATTGTATTTACTGGTAGTTTTACCGTTGTAGTTTAGAATTTTACAAGATTTTCCAGGAATAGGTAAGTAATTCCCATTGACTTATCAGAAATATTTATGTATTCGGCCTTATGTTATCCCATAGTGTTTTTAGGAAATATTTTAAGTCATCCACTTAATATACTATCTGCAAACAAATTTATTTCCACTTTCCCTGCCCCAAAACCCCGCTCCCGAGGGTCCCCAGGTTTTTTATGCAGGGGGGATAACTGCAAATGAGTATTTCCGACAATTACTAATTGTGGCCATTCTTCTTACAATCAAAATACATGTGAAAAATATTGATGACCTCTTACTCATTACTGGTTGCAAGTACCAATTTACCCCTGATTTAACCTAACTGTTTATGGGTGAAATAAGTAGATTTTGAAACAGGAGGGTATATATATAGTATATTATATTAATATATATATATATTATATATAGAATTATCTAATAAGAAATACAATAATTAAATTATTACCCTTTTCAGTATTTATAGTTCTATCATTAGTATATCCTCGAACTCATCACAGGACATTGTTGCGTATTCTTGCCCCAAACACTGACATACCAGGATCATTCTGCCAGTTCACCAATTCAGAGTTAGCTACATGTGTTGCAATCAGGAACTCTTGCCTGGTCGTTGTGGTGATCGATTTGACCTCAGTAAATGGCTCACTTCATGGAAAGATCTACTGGGGCAAAGTCTATGTGGTGCATTGAAGATTATAAGGAACGCAGTCATTGTATGGCCAACCGAGATCAGTTCCCACAACTAGCTACTGAGTTCCGTAGGAAACAAATATGCCATGGTGTTTATGAGAGACAGTTGATGGGACTCATATAGCTATTCAGGCCTTCAGACCACAGAGCTTCATACTAAATAGGAAAGTATCAAAGTATTCAGCTACAAGCTGTCTGTGACGGCACTTAGATTTATGGATAGGTGCACAGGTTGCCTGGTTCTGTCATGATGCCAGGGTGTTTAGGATAGTCCACTACACACCTTAATGGAAAATGGTAATCTCATCATGAATATCACTAATGGGGGATTCCTATTCTCTAGATATGTACAGTTGGTTCCTTACACGGGATAATGGACACTTGCTTCCTTGCAGAGACATTTCAATTATGTTCATTCTTCTTCAAGGTGGCTATGAAGGCATTGGCCTTTGAAGTGTAAATTCAGGCGCTTGACATAAATTAGACATGCATAAATTAGAATTTATCCCTAGTTTATCTCTGGTGCTGTGTACTACTAATGTAATCTCATGAAAAAACCTGACCTATATGAAATACCTGATGGGCCAGCTCTTTTTTGCCTGCTCCAAATGACTTAATTCCCTTTCGGAAACCTTCAAACTTTAAAATATTAAAAACTTTGTCTTCCCATCGCCCAAAATTTCCGCCCACCCCCCACCCAGGGTTTATTAATTTCCATTTAATTCTTTTATTTTTTTCCGAAAATAAAATAACCCATCTAAAACAAAATTTTTCAAAACCCCCTTTCAAAAAAAGCCTCTCCTTTTTAAAAATTCCCCCCTTACCGGGTTTTTTTTCCGAGGGGTGGGGTTTTTCCCCCCCTGGCAGTTAAAGTTTTTTTTTTAATACGGTTGTTTTTAAATTTAAAAAAAATTTTTTAAAAAAAATTTTTTAGGTTCCCGATTGAAGGGTATTTTCCCGGGTTTTTGGGTTTAAAATTTAAATTCCCTTTTTAAAATATGGGCGGGGCCCCCCCCCCCCTACCGCCTAAAACCCGCACCCCTTTGTGCTAATTGTTTTGTTTTTTCTAAATAAAACCCCCCAAAAAATTATTTTTTTGGGTTTTTTCTTTTCGGTTGGTTAAATACCCTTTTTTTATGCATTTTGGGGGGGCAATTCCCAAATTTTGGAAAAGCGGTTTTCCCCCTTTTTTTCCCCTTTAGGTTTTCTACCAGCAAAATTTTGGAAAGGGCCACTGGGGGGGGGGCTTTTCCCCCCTTGTCTTTCGTTTTTTTTTTAACTTTTTTCCTTTATTTTGAATTTTCAAATTTTCCAGGGAAAAAGGGGAATTCCTTACTTTACATAAATTTTTTATTTCTCATTTTTTTTTTTTTTAAAAAAAATATTTTAAAACTCCCTTTTTTAAACTTTAAAAAAAATTCCACTTTCCCCCCCCAAAACCCCCCCCCCCCTTTGTTATCGGGGGAAAAAAAAAATTTTAAAAAAAAATGTGGGCCCCTTCTTTTCAAAAAAAAAAAAATTAAAAAATCTTTCAAATTTTCTTTTCAAGTTCCAATTTACCCCCATTTCCTACGTTTTTTTAAAAAATTTTTTTTAACCCGGGTTTTAAAATTTTTAAAAAATTTAAATTAAATTATATAAAATTTTAAGAAAAAAAAGAAAAAACATTTTTTTTTTCTTTTTTTTAATTTTGAATTAACCCAACTGTGGGCCCTTCTTCCCCCCCTGCCCCGGGGGTTTTGAAGTGTTAGTATGGGGCTGGAAAAAAAATTTCCTGGGTTTATTTTTTTTTTAGAAATCCATTTAAAAATTCACGGAATTGTTGTGATTTAAAATTTAAGGGCCTATTTTAGGAACCAAAACTTTTCCCCCGTACCCGATTTTTAAAAACAAAAATTGGGTTATAGGGGTTAGGGGTCTATCCATTCCGGTTAACCCCAAGGTTATTAAAAATTGGGGTATCCCGTATTTGTAAGTTGAAAACCCCCTTTTTTTTTTATTTTAATTTTGGCCCTTCTTTTATGGGGTTTTTTTTTTTCCCCCACACCAATGGAAAAAGAACTTTATGATAACTTACTGGGGACCTTATTTTAAATAAAAGTTTTGGTTCCCAACCAAATTTGGCCGTTCCTTGGCGAATTTTTTTTTCCCAAAAAAAGGGGGTTTTGAACTTTTCCTTTTTAGGAAACAGGCCTTAAAAAAAAGGGGGAAAAAAAAGCCCCCCCATTTTTGGGGCTTTGATCATAATGTTTTTTTTGAAGAAACTGAACCTGTTAAAGGGTCAAACCCCAAAAAGCGAAAAAAAAACGAGACATTGGGGCCCCCCGGGCGCATTGAAAAAAGGGGTTTTTTGCTCTATTGGTGTTTTGTAAATATTAAGGGTAAAAAATCCCGCGTTTTTTAAGTTACCCTTTTTTTTTTGCCTTTTCTGTGCAAAAACCCTTTTTTTATTTTCCTCATTACTTCTTTTCGCAATTTTTTTTAATGTTTAAATTTAGGTGAAATACCTTCCCCAAACCTTCCTACCTCCAACCCTTTTTCCCTTTACAACAAAGGGGGAAACCCTTTTTTGGGAGCTTCCTTCCGTGGGCGGCGGGGGCCCCCCTTTTAAACCCCAAAAAAAAAAAAAATTTTTTGGGGAAAACCAATCTTTTATTTTTACTAAAATTAAAAAGGGGAAGAAAAAAAAGATCACTCCCCCAGGGGGGGCCATAAGAAAAAAAACATCTTCAAACTCTTCCTCCACTTCCCCAAAAGGTTACCCCCCTTCGATTAAAAGTTTTTCTAGTTTTCAAAGGGGGGCCCATTGTTGGGGAAAATGGGGTTTCTTTTTTTTGACATGGGAATTTTTTTTTTAAAATTTTATTATTTTTTTGAATTTGGGACCCCCCGTAAAATCAAGCCCCCCAAACCTTCCAAAAATTTTTTGTTTTTTTCGGGTATTAAAAATTTTTTTTAAAAAAATTTTTTTTTTTTTCCCCCCTTAAGCGCCGCCCCCCCTGCGAAAACCCCGGGGCCCCGGCGGTCCCATGGGTCCTTTCCCCCCAACAACTTGGGAAAAAATTCCCCAAGACCTGTGGGTGCCCCCGGGGTCCCCAGCCCGGGGGTTTTTTTTAAAAAAAAAAAAAAGGGGAAAATTCCCCTACACGGGAGGGGAGAAAAAACCCCCCAAATTTTTTTTGAAAAATTTATTTTTTTAATCCCCCAAACCCCCCCCTACCTTTTTTGAGTATTAATGATTTACCCCTATTTTTTGGGAAATACTTTTTTTTTGGCTGACACTAATGTTAATACCTGAGCACGGGGAATTTTTTGCCTAATCATAAAATGTCCCCAATTTGCGAAGCCTTGGCCCCCAAGCGTGATTTTGGGGTCCCCCGCAGAGGGGGACCAAAAAAAAAAGGGCAAGGGGGGGGCCCGAAAAAATTCATGGGGCTCCCCCGTGAAGGGGCGCCAACCCTTTTCCATGTCGGTGGGGGAAGGGGAATTTCAAATGTTTGCGGTAAATTTTTTGCCCGAATTTGGTAGCGAACTGTTTTTTTAAACCCCATACCGGGACCCGGGAATTTAAAAAAAAACCCCCAAAAGGGGCCCTGGCCCCCCCTTTTGTGGCTAATTTTTGCTTTTCCCCGAAGGAAAATGGGCCCCCTATTTGTTCCTTTTTTTGGGGTTTTTTTGGGAAAAAACCCGTGGTAATCGGTGTTAAATTAAAATTTTTTTTTGTATGCCTTGCTTGGGGTTTCCCCTTTTCTTTTATTTTTTTTTAAAAACACATTTCCCCCCGTTTTTTTCTTTTTGAGAAAAATTTTTTGGGGAATAAACAGTTTCAACCATTTTAATGTGTTATGCTTTCCAAAAATTTCCCTTTTTTTTCCCCTTTTTGATTGAAGGTTAGAATCAATTGCCCTTTATTGTTAACTACTTGAATGGGGGTTTCCCCCCCCCCCCCCAAAATTTTTCAAAGGACGCTGGGGTTTTTAAATTCATTTTAAAATTTTTTTTTTATTTTAAATTTTTTTTAATATAAAGGTTGTTTTGGGCCCCCCTTTTTTCCAAAAAGCTGGAAAAAATTGGCCAATTTAAGGCATTCTTTTTCAAATCGGAAAACCAACCCTTTTTTTCCCCCCAACCCTCTTTTTTTTTCAAAAAATTTTTTTTTTTTACCTCTACTTAAAAAATTTTTTTATAAAAAAACGCCCCAGAAAACTTTTTCAAAATTTTAAGTGGAGGAATTGCTTACTCCCCCTTTCCTTTAAATTTTTTTAAAAAATTTTGAAGTTATGCATTTTATCCCTTTTGGGGCGACCCTTTTTAAAATTTTTTTAAAATTTGAAAAAAAAAATTTAAAATTTTTTAATCTCAAAAACCCCCTTGGACATTTTAACGGGTTTAATTTGGTTTGTTTTTTCTGTCGGGGTAGGGGGAAAATCCCGTTAAGGTTTTTGGTTGGTTTTGGAAACCCCCCCCCAGGGGGGAGGGGGGAAAAGAGGGTTTTGACGGGGGGAAACACGGGGTCTTTACCCTAGGCCCTCCCCGTTTTTTTATAATTTTTTTTTCCTATAATATTTTTTAAAAAT
This sequence comes from Chionoecetes opilio, assembly GCA_016584305.1. Classification (NCBI taxonomy): domain Eukaryota; kingdom Metazoa; phylum Arthropoda; class Malacostraca; order Decapoda; family Majidae; genus Chionoecetes; species Chionoecetes opilio. The sequence goes on from JACEEZ010003024.1 coordinate 143,750, forward strand.
AATTAAATTTTTTTTTATTTTTTTAATTTTTATAAAAAAAATTTTTTTTTATTATTGATATTTGGAAAGGGGGGGGGACCCCGGGGGAGAAAACCCAACAAACGACCCTTTTTTTCTTAAATTTCCCTTGGAAGACCCAAATGAAAAACCTTTAAATTGCGTTAAAAAAAATTGAAATTGTAACTTTGGGGTAAAAAAATATAAATTTAAAAAAAACCCTTTTTTTTTTCCTTATAATAAAATTAATTCCAAGTAGAGGTTTTTAAATTTAAAAAACCCCCCCCAAAATTCACCAACCCCACTTTTTTATTTAACCCTTTTTCCCCTCCCCACACTTTCAACAAAAACCAAAAACCATTTGGTTCAAAACAAAACGTTATGAAAAACCCCCCCCCTTTTTTAAATTTAAAATAACCCAAATTAAAAAAAACAACTTTATTAAAGGGTTTTTAAAAAAAAAGGGTTTTTTTTTAAAATTTTTTAAATTCAATTATTAAATTTTCGTTTTAGTATAAATATTTGAATAATTTTTTTTTTTTTAAATTTTTTTAAAATTTTAAAAATTTATATTTTTATTTATGGGATAAAAAATTAAAAAGTATTTATAAAGTAATTTTACATAAATTTTTCAAGTTATTATTAATTTTTTTTTTTTTTTTAAAATATATTTAATTACCCTGGATATTTTTTTATAAATGTATTAATATATATATATATATATATTAAAATAATTATATATATAAAAAATTATATATTTTTAATATTTTAAAAATATATATAATTTTATTATAAATTAAATATATATATATATAAAATTATAATATATTATATTATTAAAATTTTTATTAATATATTTAATATTAAATAAATTTTATAAATTATAACCTTTTTTTTAAATTTTCCATTAATTATTTATTTTTTAATTTAAAATATATATATAATATTTTTTTTTATATATTATAAAAAATTTTTTTTATATAAATTTTTATTATATATTTTTATTTTAATTTTTTTATAGATTTTATATAAAATTTAAATATAAATTTTTAATATTTTATTATATATAATTAAATATATAATTTATAATAATTTTTTAAAAAAAATAATTAAAAATTTTTTAAAAAATTTAAAAAATATATTATTTAAAATAAAAATATAAATTTTTTAAAAATTTTATAAATATAAATTTTAATTTTAATAAATTTTTTAATATAATATAATATATATTATAATTTATATATTTTTAGTAATAAAATAATATATAAAAAAAGTAAAATTTTAAAAAGGAAAAAAAATTTAAAAAAATTAAAATTTTGTATTAAAATTATGGTATCCCCAAAAATTTGGGTTATTATTTCCATAACCCCCAAAAATGGGGTAGGGGGTTGGATATTGTAAAATAATAAAATTTGAAATAGTTATTTAAATATTTATATAATAAAATAAAATTCAATTATTTTTAAAAAAAATTTAAAAAATTTTATTTTATAATTTTAAAAAGATTGTTATTTTAAAAAAAAATAGTTATTTTATTATTATTAAATTTTTAAAAACCTTTATCAATTTTTGTTTAAAAAATATTTTTTAATTTTTAAATAAAATTAAAAATTTAAACCAATTTTTAAAACCCCAACCCCCAAAAAGAAATTAATATTTAATGGGGTTTTTTTCATTTTTTAAAACCCATGGTAAAAAAAATTTTTTTTTTATAAAAAAAAAGATGAAGGTTATATTTAATGGGGGATAATAAATTAGTTAATTAATTTAATATTTTTTTTAATTTTCTAATATAATTTATTTTATTTTTTGGGGGTTTAAAAATTAAAAAATTTATTATTGGGTTTTTTAATTAGATATAAAAAAAGAACCCTTTATTACTTATTTTTAAAAAATTTAAAAAATAATAATATATTATTATTATTAAAAAAATTATTTAAAAAAAAAAAAAATTGTTAAAAGGAGATTTCTTCTAAAAAATTGTTTAAGATTTTTATTGGCCCTCTAATTATTAAAATAAGAAATAATTTAAGGGATTTTATTAGAAATATTAAATAAAATTAATATCCTAAAATGTAAGTAATTTTGTTTAAAAGAAACTTTATAATTTTTTAAAATTATATAATTTTTAAAGGTAAAAAATTTAAAATTAATTATATTAGAAAAGTTAATAAAAATAGTCAAATTAAGGGGATATAAATTTTATATATAAATTTTTGAAAATGATTTTTTATTTGTTTTTTATAATAAAAAAAATTTTTTTTAAGTAAAAAAAAATTAAAAAAAATTTTTATTTTAAAAGTATAATTATTTGGGTTTTTTTAGAATTTGGTTTTTACCCTATAAATTTTTTAATTAAGAAATTTTTTATTTATAGTAGAATTTTTTAGAAAATTTTTTTAAAATTTAAAAATTTTTAAAATTTTTTATATTAAAATTAATTTTTAAATAAAAAAAAAAATAAAATTAATTTTAAAATACCCCATTTAAATTTGAATAATTGGGGGGGGGAAAAAAAAAAACCCCCATTAATAGTTTCTAAATAAAAATTGATTATATAAAAATAAATATTAAAGAAATAAAAATTTGGGAAGAAAAATTTTAACCCTAAAATAGTTTAAAATGTTTATTAAAAATTATTCTTTAAAAATAAAAATAAATAAATTGGAAATTTTTATTTATTTAATATTAAAATAAAAACTACCAAGTATTTTTAATATTATTCAAAATAGGTTTAAAATTTTATTGAAAGGTTATTTTTTAAAAAGTAAAAAGTCAAAAAAAAATTGTATTTATTAATATAAAAAAAAATAGGAAAAGGGAAGAATTTTTGGATTTTTGTTTTTTATTATGGGGAAAATTTTTTAAAAAATTTAAAGTAAAATTATTAAAAATTTTAAAAAATTTACAATTGGTTTGCCCCAACCGATATAGAAGGTTAAAAAATTTCGATAAAAAATACCCTAAAAAATGTTTTTATATTGGTGTTTTTGAAAATTTTTTTATGGTTTTTTAAAAAGTGAAAAATATATTAGGGTAAGTTTTAAAAGGGTAAATTTTATTGGTAATAAGATTAATAAAGAAAAATTATATATATTTTGAATAAAAGTAATTTTTATAAAAAAGGGGGGAAAATTTAAAAAAAAATTTTGTGGGGGGAAAAGGGGTTTAAAAAAGCTATAAATTTAGGGGTTAAAATTTTAATTTTTTAAAAATAAGTTAGGTTGGGTTTTTGAGTTTTATTTTTATTTTTTTTTTTAAAATTTTTTAAAAAGGGGGGGGGGGGGCCAGGGGGAAAAAAGGGGTTTGGGGGAATTATGTTTAAGTTTTTATGGGGGGATTTATGGGGATGGAACCCCCGGGGTAGGGGGGGGCCAAAAATTTTATAAATAAAAAAAAAAAAAAAAAAAAAAAATTTATTTTAATAAAAAAAAAAAATAAAAAAATTTTTTAAAAAATTTTGGAAGGTTTTAAGGAATTGGGATTATTTTATGGGATTAAAAAAATTAAAAATAATAAATAAAAAAAAAAATTATTATAAAAATTAATTTGAAAATAAAATTTAGGAAGATATAGATAATTTTTAATATGAAGGGGGAGTTTTTTGGAATAAAGGAAATATTTAAAATTTTTAATATTTTGTTATTTAAAAAACATTTTAATTAAAGATATTTTTTTCCCCAAAAATAATTTCCATAAAAAATAAAGATTTTAAAAATAATAAAATTTTTTTAACTAATTTTAAATTTTTTTAAAAAAAAAATAAACATAAAGGTTTTTTTATTTAAAAACAAATTGGGTTAAATTAAAGGATATTTATATAAATTTTTAAAAATTTTTGGGGAAAATTTAAAGTTAAAAAAAAATATTTTAAAAAAAAAAATATTAATTGTCATTTTTAAAATAATTTAAAAAAAGGGGGAATTAAAAAAGAAAAGGGGTATTTATTTAATATTTATAAAATTTTAAATAGATTCTTTTTTTTAGAAAGGGGGGGGGAAAAAATTTCGATTTTTTCCCTTTTGATGAGTTTTTTAACTTAATTTTTTGTTTTCTTTATGAGAATTAATTTTTATAAAAGAAAGGATAACTAAGGGGAAAATTTTAATTTTAGTTAATTTATTAATAAATTTAATTAAAAGGAAATCCCCCTTTAAAGATTTTTAGAAGTAAAAAATTAAAAGTTTGCCCAAAGGGAAAAATTTTATGTTAAAAAAAATTACTATTAAAAAAAAATAAAATATATTATAAATTAAATTTTCCTTAATTTATATATTTTAAACATTTTTCCTAAAACCCCCCAAATCAAAAATTCCCCAATTAGGTTGTTAAAATTTTTTATACTTTTATTTAATTTATGTATGGGTGGTTTAAGGTTTTTGGTATTGGTCCCTAATGGGTTTCAAGGGGTTTTTTTTCTTGGCTCTATTTGTTGTGGGAACGATTCTTTTTTTCCCTAATACTGGCCTTTTAATTTTAATAAATATTAGTGAAATTTTGGTAATTTATATAAAAAAACCCCAAAGTTTATTTCCCAGCAACCAAGGGCAAATTTCGTTTCGGGAAATCCCTTTAAGGGTTGGGGAAGAAGAGGCCCGTCCTTTGAGTTGAATTTCAAAAACAAAACGAAAAAAAAATTTGATTTTTTAAAATTTATAAAATATAAATTTTTTAAAAATAATAATTTTTAAAAATAATTAAAATTTTGTTTTAAACACTTATTTTCCCCAAAAAATTAGTTAAATATAAATTGATTTGAAAATTTTTAAAATAAAATTTTTCCCTTTTTTATTTTAAAAATTTTTAGGGCCCATTTAAAAATTTTCAAATATCCCATTTTTTGAAAATAAAAATGAGTAATTTCCGACAATTACTAATGTGCCATTCTTCTTAACAAATCAAAATACATGTGAAAAATATTGATGACCTCTTACTCAATTACTGGTTGCAAGTACCAATTTACCCCTGATTTAACCTAACTGTTTATGGGTGAAATAAGTAGATTTTGAAACAGGAGGGATATATATATATATATATATATATATATATATATATATATATATATATATATATATATATATATATATATTGAAATATTAGAAAAAATACAATCATTTCATATTACCCTTTTTAGTAGTTTAGTTCTATCATTAGTATAATTCAACTCAACAGGAGCTGTGCCGTCTTCTTGCCCCACACCTGACCACCAGGATCCTGCCAGTTAACAAGAAAGTGTTAGCTACACTGTGGTTGCTGGGAAATCAGGAATCGTTCCGTGGTGTTCCGTGGTGATCGGTTTGACCTCAGTAAATCGTCACTTCATAAAGTTCTACTGGAAGTATGTGGTGCATTAAAGATTATAAGGAACGCAGTCATTGTATGGCCAACCGAAGATCAGTTCCCACAACTAGCTACTGAGTTCCGTAGGAGAACAAATATGCCTGGTGTTATAGGAGCAGTTGATGGGACTCATATACCTATTCCAGGCCCTTCAGACCACAGAGCTTCATACATAAATAGGAAAGGTATCCCAAGTATTCAGCTACAAGCTGTCTGTGACAGCAACCTTAGATTTATGGATATTTGCACAGGTTGGCCTGGTTCTGTTCATGATGCCAGGGTGTTTAGGAATAGTCCACTACACACCTTAATGGAAAATGGTAATCTTCCTCATGAATATCACTTACTGGGGGATTCTGCTTATTCTCTAGATATGTACATGTTGGTTCCTTACACGGATAATGGACACTTGCTTCCTTGGCAGAGACATTTCAATTGTGTTCATTCTTCTTCAAGAGTGGCTATTGAGAGGGCATTTGGCCTTTTGAAGTGTAAATTCAGGCGCTTACATAAATTAGACATGCATAAATTAGAAATGATTCCCTTAGTTATCTCTGGTGCTTGTGTACTACATAATGTAATTCTCATGAAAGAAAACCTGAACCTAGATATAGAGCTACACAACCTTATCATAGAGCCGCAAGATGAAGTCGAGAACATTGAGGCACGACCGCCTCGTCGTGCTGCAGTTGAAAAAAGGGATGTAATAGCTCATGATCTGGCTAGATTTATGTAAATATTAAGATCAAATAGTCACAGCTTTGCTTGTTTTCAAGTTATCCCTTTCTGCTATTGAGTGGTCACTATTGTCATAGAAATGACAGACTTACATATTTTTTTATTTGTCACATCATTATCTTAATGTTTTAACGTCAGATTTTCCCTTAAGGTTTTATAAGGTTAGACGGTCGATGATACGCTTCCAACTATCCATTGCCTTAACCTCTTCAATGCCCAATGTTGCTTCCTCTTCACTGTCTCTATGTCTTCCTTGGCCTGTCCGGTGGACGGAGGGAGACCCGACACTTCTACTCCAACCACCTTCACGTTCCAAAACCACCTCAATCTCCTTACTCTCAGCTCCTTTAATCCACATCTTCTTGCCACTTCTTCACTGGACACCTTATCTCTCCATGTGACCCCAGCCATATACCTCAACATTATCGTATCACATCCTCCAATTTTTTTGTCAGAGCCATACAGCAATACTGATCTCAAACATGCTTCAATACTCTTCCTCCTTCACTTCCCCAGAAGAGTTACCCTCCGGCATGATTACTGTAATTATCTACATACATCTCCCTCCTCCAGAGGAGGCGCTATTGTCCTGGGAGGATGTGGGGATCATTCTTTTACTGAGCAGTGAAGTTTTTTTTTTCTACTTTCCATTAATTATTTGAAGTTTGTCCTAAGTCCCCGGATGATAAATCATGCCACAAGTTCTTAAGCCTTCACACAAAGCATAAGTGTATAGTGGGGTGTATTTTCAGGGTACATTAAATTTTTTATTATAATAAATATCCTCTTTATTTTCCTTATTCCTCTATGAAAGACAATGTATTAACCCGCACAGCCCCGCTTACGGCTTACTACGCGCGCAACTTTGTGACCTCTGATATTTTGGGGTTTACGTGTTATAACTATGAATGCTAACAGATTTCCATACAAAATTATACTTTTTGGCTGTGCTCAACGGGTTAAGAGGTTTCTGCTATAACTTGGAGATCCAATAGGGCATACGCCGGGGGGGCCGCGGCACCTGCCCACCCTACGACGCACTCCCGGGGGTCCCAACCAGTGCAGTCCCCATGCAGGCTCCTTTCGCCTCCAAGCAACTCTCGACAGGAGAATCAACTTGCCCCAGCCACGAGCTTTTGGGGCGACCACCTTGGCCTCCTCCATGCCGCGGTTGTCCAAAATGTCAACACATAAAAACTTTACAAAAATAAGGAAGCACCGAGGTCGCGAGACTACACTCTGGTAGTTCCTGTTACTGAGGCACTACCTACATCCCTTTCATCCCATCCATGAAATTTATCAGCCTCCTGTTAAAGCTCCCTAATGACTCCCCACTAACTAACCTGTTTACTGAGTCCATTCCACTTCATTTACCACCCTATTTGTGACCATTTTTCCTATTGATTATCGCTATTCACTTTCCCTATTGTAATATTCCCAACCTAATGAATGACTTTGCCAGATTGCAGATACTTCATAGAGGGTTCGGCTGGATACAGTAAAGTGCATCACTACAAACATTCTCGATATTCTCCCACAAAAAAAAGGAAATCTGCCTACGTTGTGCATTGCTAAACAGTGAAAACGTCCCCATTCATGTTGACATTAACATTTAGGAAAGATAAGAGTAAGCAGTACTGTACAAGCTGAGTTGAGGAGGAAGGTAAGAACAATGAATCATATTGTTAAAATTATGCAGAAATCACTGGTAGAATAACACGCTAAATCCTGTAGACCTCTCTCCATTTCATCTCTTTTTTTTTCACTGGTTTTTAACAGCTTAACTGTTCCCGGATCTTGTTACAGGTGACATTGAGGCACTAGCGTTACATGAGAATACTCGCAGCTATAATAGTTATCAAAAGCTTAGAATATCCAAGTCAAAAAGATTCACGTAAATAAGTCCGGATTGTGTAAATAGAAGTCTGGTTCTTATGTCAGTTATAATTATTATCCTGTGTCATGATACAAGTGCATCTAACAACTTTCATTAATTAAGTGTCTCAGTCATAGGGATGGTTGCACGGTATCCGGTATACCGAAATACCGGTATTTTAGCACAAGGGTATTACCGGTATTTTTTATTGTTGGTATACAGTAATCGGGTTATTAGTATTGCATCGGTATACTGGTATCGGTATGATTTATTTGGTCGGTATGGATTTCGGTATTTGTTTTTTTTATTCTCTTTTTTTTTCTCGAAACGACTCCTGATTTAGTACCAAGACCAAGACTGACTAGTGTACTGGGGACTACTCCCGACTGCCGAAGACACGTATGGTAGCGTACGCTCCAATTGGGCTCGAGCCTCAGAATCTGAGGGCCGTGTGCAAATTGGCGATTGCGCTCAGCTGACAATGCCGCTCTGTGAAAAAACCCCAACGGGTTTCCAAAACCCTCGAATGTCCCTCCCTCCCGCTACCCCTGATTCAAGCCCCTTCACACATTTCTATAAAGGAACCACGAACGGCCAAACAATGGCATGCGCAGTCCCGTCATGATCCTCATTATATAATTATCGGTCCATCGGGGTGACCGGGGATCGTGACACTCGTGACGCGCTCTGCCGAGGCCACGAAAAGTTAGTGCGTGCACTAAAAAATCGGGATGCTCCCGATTTTTGTACCCAACGCAGCGCTATCGGTAAGTCTATCGTGACGCTACTCGTTTCTATGTAGCCAGCTTGTGACACTATTGTGATACGTTCGTATGTCTGAATCTTGACGATAAGAAACGTTACGCCGCGGCCTTATCCTGCCCTTCCCCCCCTTTGTTGGGAAACCCCCTTCCTCCTTCTCCCCCTTTCTCATTCCATTACTAGGCACAGATCATCAACGACCTACGCTATGCGAATCCTCCTCGTCGGGGGGGACCCACCTCGCACCCTTCACCCCCTACTCCCAGCACCACTTGGTGACAACCCTACTGCAGGCGGGGGGGAAGGGCCACTCCCCCCCACTCCCTACCCCTTACTCCCTCACCACGTGCGACACCCCCACTCCCCTTTTTAACCACTCACTCCCCCAGGGGTGGACTGCCATAGAGCAAACGGGACGTATTTCCCCGTTGGGCCTCTGCTCGTCCTTGTGGGCCGGTCTGATGAAAAATGAGAAAAAAAAAGGAAAATGAATAAATAAATTAAGCGAGTGAAAATGAAATATCTTAAGAATAAGGTAAAACTCAAAATAAATGAGAGAGAGAGAGTCACTCAGCTGAGAGAGAAAGAGGTGACGATTGATGAGAAATCGGAGAGATCAATAACTCACGAGTATCGTACGCGTACACTCGTACAGTCTACACGAGTCAACTTTCAAGATTCTCAATAGAGTCGTCTAAGTGTTTGTTTTCAGGCTTCTTAATTGTATTTTATATACGTTAACCGAGTATATGCTATGCATGTCAATGCACACACTGGAACGATACCTTATTTAAAATGCATTATTGTCATTGATAAGGACTAAAGCCCCGTTCACATCTTCACGACTCGACGGCGACCAGTCACGACTTGCTGAGTCATGCTGTGTTGGCTCCGGTCGTCATGTGGCGACATCGTCGCCGTCGACGTCGGCGTCAGGCCCAGACCGTCGCCGTTGGGTCGTGGGAGTCGTGAAGCGGCGCGCGGGGGGTCCCGACTGTGTGGTGCACTGCATGCTCTATATACTTGGGGCCTCAAAGATCTACCGGAAAAAGTAATCTCCGTGTTGGGACTCGTCGCCGAAGGGTCCAAGCCTGGCGCCGACCAGTCGGGGCCGTGCTGCGACTGGAGCACGTGTTATATTTAGCGTGGGAAAGATCGATCTTTCCCACACTTTCTCCCTATCGACGGAGAGAGAGAGAGAGAGGAAAAACGTAAAATTTTGAGATTATCCACTACAAATAGAGCAGTATCTTTAGTGCAGTATCTTTAGCGCTATGCTGCTTCCGCAGTATCTTTTTAGTGCCTTGGCAATTGTTATCACCATGTCGTAGTTATTGTGTTCAATTAATAACATTAGGAGACACATAAGTAAGTATTTGTGGCCTAGTCAAGGTGGGCAAGTGTGTGGACAACAGTGTGACCGACATCGGTGGCGTGGAACTTCACTACACAAGCGAAGGTTGAAAAGTGGTGTGGGCGATGGGCCAGAGCGCTGCCCACACAGCCCACATCTACAATCACTCGGCGTCAGTCGCAGCACGGCTGGGAACAGTTTCCGCATGACGGCAACCGTGATTACCGTCGTGCTGCGACTGTCGGCGACTGTCGTCGCATGACGGCAATTCAATATTAGCGGTAAATTTAGTTTTAGTCCGCGACTATCGCCGACAATCGCGGACTAGTCGCCTAACTACGGCATACCCAGCCAACCACGCCAATTTTGGAGCTTCATCCCCTCCCAAAGTCGGCTGCAGTCGGCCACGAATGGATGTGGATGACTCAACAAGTCGTGGCTGGTCGCCGACGCGAGTCATGGAGATGTGAACGGGGCTTTATATGCTGCGCATTTCAACAAATGACAATTCATTGTGGCAACAGTGGTAGGACTGCCGTCTGCCGCTGTTGTCACACAGTCATTTAACTATTGATTTGTATTGTCCGTGGCGTGGGAGGTGTGTACTGTGTTGCATTGATTTCCGTATTTATTATTATTTTGATCTATCAATATCAGATAGATCTCCCTAAGATGATGAGGAATTGGCCACGATCAAAGCAGTATTTCAAAAAATTTTAAATTTTTTGTTTTTGCTGAGCCTTTACAGTATTTAGCAAAAAATTTTAATGATATAATATGAAAGTTTTAAAGTAAAAATTTTAAAATTTTTAGGGTCTTTTTTTTTTTAAAAACCTTTTTCCTTAAAAAAATTTTTTTTTTTTTTTTTTTTTTACCCCCGGGCTACCGTAGAAACACATAAGTCCCCCAGGAAAAAAGTTTATTTTTTGGGTTTAAAAGAAGGTTTTGGTTTTTCCGTTAAAAAACTTCATTTTTATATTCCCCGAAATTTTAGGAAAATTTTGGGGGGGGGGGGGGGGAAATTTTTATTTTAAAAAAAAACCCCAAAGCTTTTGGGTCTAATCCTGACCCCCCCCTTTTTTTTTCCCCCCAATGGGTGGTTTAAACCAAAAGCCTGGGCCGAAAATTAAAATTTCCCAGGCCGCCCCCCCCAAAATCCCCCAAACACCAACAAGCCTTTTCCAAACCCCCAAACCCCCCCCCCCCCCGTTTCCCCCCCAACCCAACCCCTCTTCTTTATTTCAACCCCCCTTCTAATCACCAACCCCACCCCTGTTTCTCCCAAACCCACATCTCTACCCCCTTTCCTTTTCCCCGTAAAACCCTGGAAAACCCCCAAACCCCCGTTGAGGCATTTTGCCCACTCTTTACGCTATCGGGGGGGGAAAACTTCATGGCCCGTAAAGGCACTTCGTGGGTTTTCGTAGCTCTATCGTGACGAAAAATGACCGTTGATTTTCCCTGCGTGACTGTCTTTCAGTTGTCTGACCCCATCGTGACCACTTACGCCGTCAGGGCACATACGTACAGCAACCCTGGGCATTGTTGTGAGGCTATCATGGTCGGGGTTTTTTTTGTTTATCAAAAATTTTACGATGCGTCAATAGTCGAATTTGTGGCGCTACGTGGTTCATTTGGAATGTTTTGAAGGGGGGGCTTGAGGGCAGACCATCACAGGAAAAGGATCATTACATATCACAAAAAGGCGTTTACTTTTAAAACCCTTAGCCTAATCAAATTTTCCTTAAATTTTTGTTATTAAATTTTTATTTTTTAGTCTTAAATCTACTATTTTTATGGTTTTTAAAAATGGCATCATCCCTTTTTTATTTTTGTTATAATTATTATCTCCAAATTATTATTATTATTTTTTTTAATATAATTATTTCAAAAAATGTGTGTTTTTGACTGGTGTGTGGGGGTGTTGTGTCGGAGATTTACACCTCAGATAAAACTGACCCTCGTATTTTTACCATCTATGGGAAAAAATTTGAAGAAAAACGCGTTTCACGGGGGGTCCCCCGTCTACGCCTTTGAAAAGATAACCCAAAAAGGTAAAAAAAACCAAATTTTTGATAATTTTTTATAATAATAAAAACAAAATAGAAAAAATACTACTACTACTACTAATAATAATGATAATGTC
>JACEEZ010003024.1:173117-185617 GCA_016584305.1 Chionoecetes opilio
CTACAAAAAATTTGGGGGCCCAAAAAAATTTTTTTGGGGCATTCTTGTAAGCAGTAAAAATAGAATTACAGGCATTCCCATCATTTGATATGTGAATTAGCCATCATATCCCATGGCCACTGCGTTATTTATTGTGTACTTGCTTCTTTTCAGGAATTCTTTCATTTTTTTCCATTTTTAAAAAAAAAAAATTCTTAGGTTTTGTTTTTTTCCCCGTTGTTAGCTTTTTAAAGCTAAACATCCACCAGTTTTTTTTTTTTTTCTTTTTTAAACATTGCATAGCATTCAAAAAGTTTTTCATCAGATGTCACCTTTGAAAATATTTATTGCTTTTATTTTTCCTTTCCTACTTTAAATGCGTTTGAGAAAAAGAGCTTCAATTATTATTTTTTTTCTCTACAAGATGTTGCATAATTCACTTATAAAACAGGTTTCATATATTTTGATACCTGTGTGATGGATATGTCACAATTTTCTATTTTTTTACTGCATACAAATTATAAGCCAGGCCCAAAAATTTCCTAGCTTTTTTCCCCCATAAAACCCTTAAATCATCCGGCTTTTTCAAAATCATGGGGTTAGGTTGGCCAACTGTCGCGTTTTTCCTTTTTAGATGATGATTGTCTTATTTATCTTTAGTTTAAAAAAAAGTAGTTAATATGGAAATTTCCCAGGGTTCAATTTTCTAGTTTGGTTTAAGATATTTAAAAATAATAACGTAATTTGTGTTCATTTTTGAAAAGAAAATATCGGAAAATATATTTCCCCCCCCTGATCTTTTGCTTTGAAGGACAAACGCGAACAAGTGTTTTGTCTTCATTCCTACCCTGTAAAATGTACACATTAATCTAAAATTGTATTTTTTTCTAATCTAAAGTTCTTTCAGTTTTAACCCCTTCACTGGGGCCTGGCCCAATACGGTCCTACTATCTAAGGTTCACTGCGGCGGGTACTATGGGGTTCTTTTTTTAAACCCCGCGCCAATGATATTGTTGGTAAATATTCCTGTGATAGGCTTGTATGGAAAACAGTGTCAAGTGTTTGCGATAAAATAGAACCTTTTTTTCTGCTTGTGAGTTAGTATGACTAAAAAGGTCAAGGGGTACATACAGTGTTGACGCTGCCGCGCCCTCAACCTTCAAGGGGGCGAGGCTAAATGTCAAAAGTTCAGCATATTATTGATGTTAAAAACAAACATGAATGAATGAATGCTGAATAAAGAAAACTTTTATGTCCCAAAATAAGTTGTTTTATTTGGGTTTTTTTAAGTTTCTTGGCCCTGGGCAGCACGGTCACGGCCCTGTTCTGCACCTGACGCAACTCCTCACTTAGCTGGTAGCCTCCCCATGAGAAACACAGATTTTCTGGGATGGAAAGACATCCCTTTTTTTGGGGACCTTAAAAATGATAAAAAATTATTTTTTTATTTTAATTAAAACCCGCCCACGGGGGTGGGCCCATGAAATTTTATATCCGCAGTGAAGGGGGTTTAAAAAAGATTTTTATAATCTTATTATACCTTTTTAACTTTAAACCTTTTTTTTCCTTTAAAGCATATTTTCGCTTTAAAGACAAGTAAAGTTGAAATGTTAAAATGAATGCTGTTTTTTAAAAATCCTTCTTTAATTTTGAGAAATACTTATTTGGGGGAGGAACTTCACATTGATTTGGGCATCGGGGAAGCTGTTTGGCAGTCCCTCTTGCAGCAACAAAACCCACCTTTAAGAATGCAAATTTCTGTTCATTTCGATCTTAAAAAGGAGGAATTCTGATATTTAATTTTCGTAGAAAATTACCCCAACTTGCCATAAAAAAATAGATATTTTTTTAAATTTTTCCCTTTTAAAAAATCATAAGGCAGATAAATATAAATTGCATTCCCGGAGGTGCAGAGGTGCAAATTTTTTTCACCTTCTGGAGGGGTGCATAATTACCCTATTTGTCAATAGGGTGAAAATTGCCCCTCAAAAAGGTCAATAACTTATTTTGAACGGGGGCAGCTTTTGCACCTTTAAAGGTGCAAAAGTGGGACAATCATTTTGCATCTTTAAAATTTGTGAAAAAGTTTCACCCTTAAAGGTGCATTTGTTGGCACCCATATGGGTGCAAAAGTGCACCCCTCCAAAAGATGCAAAGTTACAACCCTAAGGTGCATTTTTTGCACCCATATGGGTGCAAATCGCCCCCCAAAATTCCCAAATTCCCAAAAAGGGTGCAAAAAGTTGCACCCTAGTATTAAGGTGCAACCTTGCACCTTAAAAGGGTGTAACCTTGCACCCTTAAAGGTGAAAAAATATGTGATATAGTTTTCCCAACCTTTAAAGCTGCAAAGTTGCATCCCTAAAGGTGCATTTGCTGCCCCTATATGGGTGCAAAGTGCACCCGACCAAAAGGTGCAAAAGTTGCACCTATAAAGGTGCAAAAACCTGCACCCCAAAAGGTATTTTTTTGCCCCCTAAAGTGAATTTTTTGCCCCCCTAAAGGGGGCTTTTTTTTTGCCCCCCTAAAGGTGCATTTTTTGCCCCTTAGTCAAATTTACTAATGTGGATACTCAAAACGGTGAACTTGACGAACTGGTTAGTCATTTTGTTTTGACAAAAGACCATACTCGGATTTATAGGTAGTTACTCAGAAAATGACTAACCATTGTTACTCAGCGTGACTAACTTGGGTTACTCGTTTTAGACCCCACGGCTTGAGTATGCTAAGTTAATCACCATGACTAACTTTTGTTTTGTGTGTACCTATATAACTCCTCGCTTCCCTTCCCTTTCCATGTTCCTGCCGTAATCACTCCCTTTACTATTCCATCCGCTCCTCTGTCTTTCACACTCACGGACTTGCTCGTCAGACCATTCTTGACGGCACCTCGGAGGGTCATCTACGTCTTGCCAGATGAAGTTAATTTCTTCCAAGATGTCAAGGGAAATGCTAAGAGAGAAGAAGAGAAAACAAGGACAAAATAAGAGAAAGGGAAAGAGAAATGAAAGAGAAAGAAGGGAAATGAAAGAGAAGGATAAAGTATTAAGGAAAGGAAAAAATGTAAACAATGAAAAATACGAAAGGAGGAAGAAGGAAGAAAGGAAGAAAAGAGGAAGAAAAGGAAAAAAATGCTCTCTTGCCTCCTCCTCCCACCCTCTCAAGCCATGTCTCCTATCCGCCTGATGTTCTCATTCTTGTTGTAAACTTTATAGATCGCTCAGCCTCGCACGTCTTATACAGCGCTGCTCTCGAGGACGATTCTAGCTTATTGGGGTATTAATGAACTCATCTGGCAGTGTTGCAGCTTGCGTTATCGCTGGAGGAGTTATTAATTGTGTGTGTGCGTGTGTGTGTGTGATTCGCTGGTCTAACGTGAATAAGATATAGTAAGAACATAAGGAAGCTACAAGAGGCCGTGAGACCTACACGTGGTAGTTTCAGTTACTTAACACTTCCTACATCCACCATTCATCCCTATCCATGAATTTATCCAGCCTCCTTTTAAAGCTCCCTAATGATTCTGCACTAACTACCTGACGACTGAGTCCATTCCAATCATTTACCACCCTATTCCTGAACCAGTTATTCCCTATTTCCTTTTAAATCTACGCTTTTCCAGTTTGAATCCTTTACTTCTTTCTTGTTCTGCCCTGCTTACTAGCCGTAAGAACTCTACCTACACCTCCTTTAGTGCATACCTTTGACCAGTTAAAAACTTCTATCAGATCGCTCCTTATACTCTGCGCCTCTCGAGTGAGTGTAAATTTAATAGCTTCAATCTCTTCTCATAGCTAAAGTTACGCATCCCCTGTATCATTTTGGTCATCCTTCTCTGCACTGATTCTAACAAGGCTATATCCATCCTGTAATATGGAGACCAAAACTGTACCGCATAGTCTAGGTGAGGTCTGACTAGAGCCAGATAAAGCTTTAGAATAACCTCAGCACTACTACTTTTAACACTCCTGGTAATGAATCCTAACACCCTGTTAGCTCGATTTCTGGCTTCAATACATTGTTTCCTAGGTCGGAGGTCTGGGCTCACCCGCACTCCCAGATCTTTCTCACCTTCTGATCTTTTCAGTGATACATTGCGTATAGTGTACCTATTACCATAATTTTTTCTACCAACATTAATTACGCTACACCTATCAATATTAAATTCCATCCGCCACCTGTCTACCCACTCATTTAATTTATCTAAGTCTCCTTGTAATATGTTTACATCAGACTGTGATCCAATAATCCTACCTACCTTAGTATCATCCGCAAACTTGCTGCTATCACTGCTAATCCCACTATCCAAGTCGTTGATGTAAATTAAAAATAGTAAGTGGACATATGGATAGTATAGCTCTTCCTTCTTTGTAATATCTCCCTCTTTCTCCCTATCTCTCTTTCTCTTTCTCTCTTTTTTTACCATTTCCTTTCCCTTTTTTCTCCTCCTCACCACCACCACCACTACCTCCACCATAAATTTACTTCTTGTTCTTCTTCCTCTTCCTGTCTTTCACCTTATTTCTTCTTTAGTCATATTTAAAGTATTTTAGTTATATCTCTTCCTCCACAACTTCACAACAACGATAGCAATAACAACTAGGGGGGGGGGGGGGGGGGGGGGCACTCAGTAGAGCGCATACCTCCGCCCGAATATGAAAAAGTAAAAAAAAAAAAGTAAAAAAAAAAGTAAAAAATAAATAAATATAAATAAAAAAAAAAAAACATATATATATATTATATATATATATATATATATGCATTCAGTATGAGCGCATACCTCCGGCCGAATATTTAATCAATTGGTTGCCATGGCTACACTTGGCAATAGATTTCATCCAAAATTAAATTAGTCCTTCCTTATACCAAATAGATTTGGTATACCGAGTTTGGTCCAAATCTATTCGTAACTTTTCGAGAAATCCTGTACACTAACAAACAGACAGACAGACAGACAGACAGACAGATCGGGGTGAAAACATAACCCCTCCAACTTCGTTGGCGGAGGTAACAACAGGAAGAGGACGACAGGAGAGGAAATAAAGAGTGAAATTCAAGAGGACCGAAGGAATTACGAGCCACAGGGCCGCGGTGGGAAGAGACTATGAATCTTAATATCCAACTTGGCTGAGTCACATAAAAGCGGATCTGAGTTTGCCAGCTTAACTCTACAAGGGGAAAAAATTTAAGGGGAGTTTAAGTTCGGGCGGTGGGAATATTGTCTTGCGGGGAGGAGGAATACAAAGGAATACAAAGGAAACACAAACAGCAACAGACCGATAGGTCCTTACAAGGCTGTTTGCTTTAACTACACTACACTAACTAGATAATAAGAGAGAAAGGATAGGAAGTAGAAGGCTCCTCCCCACCCACCCATCCCTCCAGCCGAAGCTGGCCGGAAAAGAAGTGATACCATGCAATATAGAAAAACTGCATGGAATTTGTGAGGAAAGTTGAAAGCTGTAATCTATGGCTAACTACTACTAGTTTGTGGGGGTAGGTTTAGTGCTTGATAGATAGGTCATGTTATGTGTGTTTTGTAATGGTGTGAACACAGTGTGAAGGTTCAAGGGTGGTGCGGCAGCCTTGCCTGGCGCTTTCTTGGGAGGCAGCAGTCAATCAGGCCCCAGCTCCGTTCAATCCACTGCGGATTATGTACTTTCCATGTAGGACGCCGTACACTTCAATGCCTCCTGCAGCAGTGACCCCTAGTACCTTAAATCCCGATGGTGGTCACTAACTGTCAGGACCCTAACTGAACCACAGCCCGTCACAGGTCGAGAGTAGTAGTGGTAACCGTTAACTCGGGGCTATCTGTGTGTGTTATGAGAGCTAATGTAGTGTTGGTGTAGGCTCAGTGTGGAAGTTCAAGGGTGGTGCGGCAGCCTTGCCTGGCGCTTTCTTGGGAGGCAGCAGTCAATCAGGCCCCAGCTCCGTTTCAATCCACTGCGGTAGTGCACTTTCCAAGTAGGACGCCGTGCACTTCAATGCCCCCTGCAGCAGTGACCCCTGGTATATAAATCCCGATGGTGGTCACTAACTGACAGGGCCCTTACTGAACCACAGCCCGTCACAGGTCAAAAGTTGTAGTAGTGACCGTTTACTCGGGGCTGTCTGAGACGTGTGGGAGGGGTTGTGTAGACGCGACTCGCAATCATTTTACGCAATGAGAGTAAGTATCAGAGGCCCGCGAGATTAATGTATTATTCCGAGATAAACAGTGACAACCGGGGATTTATGAAATATTTATCGATGCGATTTTTAAATGATTCTATTGTATTTGAGTTTACTACGTCTGACAGCAGCCCATTCCATACGTTTACAACACGGTTTGTGAAGAAGTACTTTGCTTCGTTCGTTACAAACCGTTTCCTGATTATTTTAAATCCGTTGTTTCTAGTTGAGCTTGACCGGTCTAGCGTGAAAAGATTTTATGGGACTACGTTCGTAAATCCATTGAAGATTTTAAATACTTCGATGAGGTCACCTCTTATCCTTCGTTTTGTTAGTGGGAATAAGTTAAGTTCTTTGAGCCGATTTTCGTACGATTTATTACGCAATCTAGGTATCATTTTGGTTACTCTGCGCTGTATTTTTTTTAGTTTATCTATGTCCTTTTTATAATAAGGTGACCAGAACTGCACACAGTTTTTCTAGATGGGGGCGAACAAGCGAGTTAAAAAGAGTGAGTATAACTTTTTCAGATTTGAAACAGAAAGTTCGTCCAATAAAGCCAACCAATTTATTTGCAGTTTTTACTACATCTATAATTTGGTTATTCGGTTTGAGATCTTTCGAGATTATAACGCCTAAATCTTTTTCTTTATCAACACTTGTTAGTTGGAAATCGTTCATCACGTAACTTTTATGAGGGTTGTTATTACCGATATGTAGTACATGACATTTGTCAAGGTTGAAATTCATTTGCCATGTTTTTGGGCCATTCCTGTTAGCGGTGTTTAAGTCGTTTTGTATGAGTTGGCGCTGAGATTCTGTAGAGGCTATGTTTGTGATTTTCGTGTCATCAAACAAATTTCGATATCCTGCATGTGATTCCCTCGTCAATGTCATTTATGTATATTAAGAATAGGATAGGTCCGAGAACTGATCCTTGAGGAAACCACTATTTACACTGGTCCAGTCAGAAAAAATTTCCATTTATTACCACCCTTTGTTTACGATTTGACAGCCAGTTTTCTATCCAATTTGAAAGATGGCCTGTTATACCATGAGCTTTTACTTTGCTAATGAGACGCTTATGAGGAACTTTGTCGAATGCTTTTTGAAAATCGAGGTAAACTAAGTCTACTGCCCTCGTGTTGTCGTACATTTTAAATACACTAAGAGGAGGAGGAGGAGGAGGAGGAGGAGGGAGCTTTAGGGGGTTGGGGTGGAGGGGGGTTGGGAAGGGAGGTGGGGGGGGGACTTTGGGGGTCTGGTGTGAGGCAGGTATTCTTACATAATTTATCGTCGGGGGTTCTCCAAAGCGCTGGTTTTGTCCTGATTAGATTTTGTTCTCTCTTGCAATGTATGTATATATGTATATATATTTTTCTGTAAGAGTATTTGTTTGTTTGTGTTTGATTGTTTGTTTGTGTGTGTGTGCGTGTAAGGATATTTCATTGCTCTCTTTCCCGGTGATGCTATTACTACTTGGCGTTATTTTTTTTTTGAAGAATCTATTTGCATTAGGTAAAAAAAACAAAAATGGACTAACCACTACGTATTTTCATCCTTCATGTAATGCCGTGAAGTTTTCGCAGCGTGGAAAAGTACTTGATTTTTAGATTTCTTTATGAGAAACTGCTATGAAAATGAAGATCCCAGGAAAAATAAAGCATATATTACGGCATAAATATACACAATGTTATGCTAATAGTAAAACATTGCATAGTAAACTATAATGACTTGCCTTCCGCTGTTATTTTTTTTATTCTTTTTATACTGAGAGTCAAAACAAGAGTGTGAGGCCGTATTCAGAACCTACCGTATTTGCCGGCGCATAAGACGCACCTCCGCTTAAGACGCACCCCTATTTTACAAGGAGGTTTGAGAACAAAAAAATATTGGTGTTTTTGAGGGGAATTGTTTTTTCTCGTAAATTTATCAAAAGTTATAAAAAAAAAGGATTTGTAGGGGAAAGTAAATGATTATGAGCATGTACCTAAATATAATATTCACAGTGCAGTGAATGTGAATGTAAAATTATACTAGTTATAATGTAAAGGGAATGATAGGGTAACCAAAATCGGTCATAAATCATAATATATTGCAGGATGCCCCCACGAATTGATATTCTAATATTTTGCTACCTATGTAATTATCCTGTATTATTTGAACTCCTCATATTCTCTTTAACATGGGCGTGGCTTTGAAATGACTTCAACCAATTCTTCTAAGGACATGAGAATAATTAACACTTTCAGTCCCTTCCATACAAGAGAACATTATATTGTAGGAAAGACGGTCATGATATGAGGCCCCGCGCAGCAGAGGGAGCTAAGGGACGATATTGAAAAATTTGAATTACGCGCGCCAACAGGTTCACACAGGCTTCCTCTATGACGTAAACACACTTGGCCCCCTCTGCCTCACTTCTGAACATGCAAAATTTCACTTTATTGCAAGGCAACCGAAAGGCGAAAATCCTTTGAAAATCCGAGGCTCGTGGCGCCGCAGCAAAGAGGGCTAAGTTCTCCCGCGCTTTTCTCAACCAATGGGACGGTTTGTTTACCGGGCTCTCAGCCAATCACGGCCCGCGGTGGCCTGGGCGGGGAGCCAGGAGGTACCAGTGTGTTTCTAGCGGCGGCAGCCATAACTCGGGATTTATACAGTGCATTATTAAGTGTTTTAGGCCAATATGTCGGACACTGACAGTGATGAGAGTACACCAGCAGCACCAGGAGACATCCCTGATGAGGATAGAGGTAGAAAAAGGCCAAGGAATGTTGCTGGTTGGAAGGCAAGTGTGTGTAAGAACAAGAGAAACTTGGGCCAGGAGTATGTCAGCCGTTCCACGAAAAAAGTTACCAAGAAGTGGGAGATTGGAAATCCCTGTCGTGATAGATGTTTCGCTAAACTTGGCATCCAAGTTATAAAGGATATTTTTCACTGGTTTTTGGGAGATGAGGGACTTTAATATGCAGAATTGTTACATCCAAAATCTATGTGAAACCTTACCAGTGAAGAGGAAGAAAACCAAACAAGCAGTGAGTCGGCGTACCCTTTCCCGTTGTTTTTTTGTGGTCCACAATAATGTGAAAACAAAGGTGTGTCGTGCAGCTTTCGTGGCCATACATGGGTTGTCCATCAAGCGGGTTGTGAATGCCATAAACAAGCTGACATACACTTCAACCCCTCTTCTTGACCGACGTGGCCGTCATGAACCTTCCAACAAAATTAAAGGAATCAAAGCTGACAGGGTTAGGGAACACATCCGCAAACTTCCCGCCATGTCCAGCCACTACAGTCGTGCAAAGGCTCCGGACCGGAAGTACCTAGGTAGTAGTCTCACAATAAAGGAACTATACGAAGCATACCTTGAGTGGATAGATGAAGAAAATAATGGTGAACCGCAGTGCACATTCCATTACTACAGTGACGTTTTTACCAAATGCTTTAATACTACCTTTGAACCCCCCAAGGTAGACACATGCACCACCTGTGATAGTCTAGAGACTCGTATCAACAATTTCACCGACGATGCCCAGGTGGAAGCGCTGACTAATCAGAAGAAAACACACCTGAAGGAGGCAGCAGAAGCTCAGACTTTCTTAAAGGCCTTACGAACTGATCAAGACCCTGAAACAAGAGCTATTTGTGTCGACCTACAGCAGATTTTACCCACACCCCGCATCAGTACTGGAGCAGCTTATTATAAGAGGAAGCTTTGGACTTATAATTTCTGCATACACAATCTCAAAACCAGCACAAGTACCATGTACATCTGGTATGAGACCATGGCCAAGCGTGGGTCCATCGAGGTGGCCAGCTGCATCAAGAAGTGGGTTGATGCCGAGATGGAGAAGGAAGATTTCACTAAGTTGATCATAGTGAGTGATAATTGCGCCGGACAAAATAAAAATATTAATTTAGTACTGTATTACCTGCGAGAACTTCATTCTGCACGCCTTGCAAACATTGATCATGTATACCTGGTATCTGGCCACAGTTTTATGGACTGCGACAGGGCATTCGGAGTTATTGAGAGCAAGATTACGAAGGGCAAGAACTACTACACACCTGAGGACTACTGCATCGCCATCCGCACTGCTGTCGCCAATAACTACCCTGTCTTCAGGATGACACAGGATGATTTCCTCGACTTCAGCATCATGGAACGACTCGTCACAAAGCGCAAGGCCCCTGGCAGCACCTTCAAGAATGCCCGGAAGCTAATGTTTAGACTGAACTACCGAGAGGAGTACCTGTTGAAATCCGACTACGAGAATGATGGCGAAAATATCACACAGGTACGGCTACAGAAAGGACTTAAAGACCCCTGGCCAAAGAGAAAATTCGACGTGAGTGCCCCGCCCCTCCCACGCAAGTACACAGCACCCCTACAACTCCGAGGCGGAAAGGTTAATGACCTATAATACCTCCTCAATTTTATGCCCATCTCCAAGAAAGCCTTCTATGAAAACATCATCGAAGCCCATAGGAGTGGTGCGGCTCAACTAGCAGCGGACGACGAGGAAGATGTGGATGACATGTTGCTAGGATACAGCGACAACTAGTGGGGGGGAGTTGGGGAGGGGTGGGGGGAAGGGGTCAAGAAAACGTGTGTTTGACAGTGAGAAGAATAATCATATAATTTTGTATTACTGTGATCATGATTAGAAAATACAGTAAAATTAATAAGTTCGATTTTCAACAAAAAAATTAATATTATGTTATACAAAAGTTAGTAATGTGCCTGTTGTGAATATTATTCCGTCCTGTGTCGCTACCACAACCATTGTACACTAAGTTCGAGGATGACTGGAAGAGTGCTGCCAGGGAGGAGTGCTTTCTTCCGTGTGTGGTGAGTAACTATTTTTTATAATTATTATTATTGATAATCATAAGATTGATAATGGCAAGCCAGAAAACGCAATTAATTCAGTACCGGTGACGTTTTTCTTATTTTATCCTAGCTCTGATTAGACGGTTTTATGCAGCTTAGGAAAGATCTGTGGTTACTAGATAGGTAGGGAGATACTTTGTAGTCTTTTCATTGCTAGAGGTCCTTCCTAAACTGAATAATCTCGTCAAATGTTTGCCAGAATGAAATTAAAGGGACGTCACCGGAGAAAATGGAATTTTGGGGGATTTTAACATAATTTCATATTCGTTTTGAACTTTAAATCTTTTGACCTCTATTTGATCTATCTTTTGCCGAAATTGCAAAGAATTCGGTCAGAAACTAATTGTAGCCTAATTATTATACCCTAATTTATGGGGTAATATAATTTTTTTATGGGGGCTTTTTTTTTTTTTTTTTTTTTTTTTTTTTTTTTTATATATATATCGATAGACAACTTCAATATCATTATTTGTCATGTATATAAATTATTCCTATCTCAAATAGTTAAAAATATATAGATCCCCAAAATTCCAAATATTTAATTGCGCCTTCTGGCTTTTGACGAAAGTGTATCTTAGCCCCCTCTGCTGCGCGGGGCCTCATATATATATATATATATATATATATTTTAATATATATATATATATATATATATTATATATAAAATTTTATATATATATATATATATATATATATATATATATATATTATATATATATATATATATATATGATATATATATATATATATTAGGATATTATATATACATATATCAATCAATCAATCATTGGGGGCATACACCGGGGGGCGCGTCGTGTCGCCCACCCTATGACGCCACTCCCGGGGTTACCACGCGCGAGTCCCCATGCAGGCTCCTTTCCCATACCAAGCAGCTCTCGACAAGAAACATCAACTTGCCCCAGCCACGAGCCTTGTGGGCGCCCCCTTGGCCTCCTCCACGCCGGATTGTCTCTTACAGATACAACCCGATGGGAAGGATCGGTTTCAGGGTAGCGTGCCACATGCCCATTTAGCCGAAGTTGGCGCTGACGGACTATGCAGGTAATAGGCCTCGATTCAGTCTCACGGTGCAATCGCTGATTTGACACGTAATCATCCCAGCGATACCCCATGATTCTGCGAAGACACTTATTACCAAAGGCATTGATTCGTCTCTTCAAGTCACTATTTAGTGTCCATGTCTCACAACCATAGAGTAAGACAGGGATCACAAGCGACTTGAAGATCCGGATCTTTGTCCTCCTGCACAGGTACCGACAACGCCAAATACTCCCGCTGAGCGAGTCCATAACACCGTGGGCTATGCCAATCCGCCGTAAGGCTTCTTGACGTGACCCGCCGTCATTATGGACTGCGCTACCAAGGTATGTAAAACTTTCCAAGATCTCAATGTCCTCGCCACAAGCATGAACAGACTGTACTGCTTCATCTA
>JACEEZ010003025.1:0-10134 GCA_016584305.1 Chionoecetes opilio
ACGGACCCTTTGCTTGTGCGCTGTTTTCCGCTGTACGAGAAAGCAAAGTTTCATTTCCCACCTGACATGCATCCTATGTAAAAGATGGGCGCTCCTTAACCATGCGGCCATGCCTTCACACTGTGGGTGTCTTCGGATGTAAATATATGAGAAATAATGAGAGCTAGAGGACAAAGACCGGATGCATATTCCCGTATTCTGGAAAAAGTATGTCGAGTTTACTCTTGAAACATCAAGTTAGGTTACGGTTACGTAAGAGGTAACATATATTCATACACTATTGAGGGTAACTTTGTGTGTGAATCACAATGAGGGGATTTTCGAGAATATCCTATTGTTAGTTTATGGAGTTTTCAGCCATGCGTCTTCACAAGAGCTGGAAGAATAGGGGAGCGGAACAGGGGTGAAGAGCCTGAAGCAATCACAGGGTGCGTTTCGTCGGACTGTTTCGTCGAACTTTGCCATTTGGGTTTGGGCTGTTTGGTCGAACTTCGAGGGTCATTTCACCGAACATGTTCGACGAAATGGTTTTGTGAAATTATACAAAATGGTTGCACATACCTCGAACATACTTTTACAAGTCCTTTTTCGCTGGTACAAGCAACAAGGACGTGTCCTTCTTTTGTACCTTTGGGGCCTCGCCGTGGCGGTTCGATTACGGGTCGAGCGCCACGTCTCTCCTTCCATTGGGGGGGAGGATCATGGAGAATCTGCTGGGGCACCGCCAGGCTGATGAGGGGAGGAGGGTCAACACAGCCAAACGGTGGACAGGCCCTCCCGCAGGATTACGTGACCATTGCGCCCGCATTAAACCCCTGGAAAAGGCGCGTCTTCCCCTTCTTGTTGGAAGGGGAAAAGAGGGCCCTGTTTGGGCACGGCGTGGCCTTCCGGCTCAGTGGTGGCGACTGTGGGTGGGGTCACGGCCCAAGGGCGGCGCCCTTACGTGAGACTGACGTGTGGTGTTGGGCGAGGGGAACTGTGCGTACGCGGCGAGAAGACTGTTTTGTAGCGCGCCTACACAGTGTGTTAGTCCGGGTTGTGTTGGGACGCTGTAATAGTACCGGAAGAACATGGGTGATCTGTGTGCCTGGGGTGAGCCTTTTGTTCGTGGGCGACGGCAAGGGGGCGCCCTAGGAGACAGTGACTCTGGGTGTTGGCTGTGCCCCCCCCTTTCCCCTGTAGGGCAAGGGGGGCGCCCCCTAGGAGACGTGACTCGTGGGGTGTTGGCGTGTGTCCCCCCCTTTCCCGTGTAGGGCAAGGGGGGGGCCCCCGGAAAAAGACGTGCTCGTGGGTGTTGGCTGTGTCCGCCCCTTTTCCCCCTTGAGGGCAAAAGGGCGCGCCCCTGAGAGAAGTGACTCGTGGGTGTTGGGCCCGTGTGGCCTTGTGAGCAAAGTGATTTGTCATAGTAAAATAGTTTGTAAATAAAAACCGTGCACAAAGTGTCCCCCCTTCAGTCCTTCCCGTCCCCTCCATTGCCCCCCCCGTAATGTCGTGCGAAATGCAGGGGGTGGACCCCCCCCCCCCCCCTGGTTTTTTAACAAAACTCTGGGGTCAAAATAAGTCTATACTTTTCTGTAAGTTTAAAAATTTTTAGCAATTATTAAGCATTAAAAGAACCCTCATTAAACGTTTAAGTAAAAATTATACGATCATCTATATTATATATTGTAGATTTTCAGAAAAATGAAGTGATTTGATGTGTTTGCGGTAGAATGATTACTATAAATTAGATCTGAGAAGTATCCCGGGGAGAAAATGGAAAAGATGCGGGGGTTTTCACTGAAAAAGGATGTGAAATGAATGAGGGGGTTGAAAAGGGCGGAAGAGAAAGGCTGTTATTGCTGCTGGGACTGTGGGATGACTGGGTGAGACGGCGAACGGATGATTGAGACAGGGAAAGAGTTTGGAGAGAATTGGTGTTTTGTTTGTTTTTTAGAGGATATTCCCTCAGAGCCATAGTGATCTACCGCTCAGGCTTAGTGGTTGGCCGAAATCCACCACCCGGGAAAGGGGGTCACAAACCCTGACACCCGTACCCATTCACTGCTGGTTGACGGGGCTCGGGTTTAAGAAAGACCACCCATCGTCTCGCTCCGCCCGGGATCGAACCCGGTACGTCTGCGGTTTTGAGCCGAGCGTGCTAACCACTACACTACGGGCCACCCGGTTAATATCAAGATCCGGTAAAAATTGAGACGATGACTGCGCGGTCCTTTTCTGATACCTGACTACAATGGTTTATTTCACACTAGGACCGAAATTTGCTTACACATTGGGCGTGTGGTTTTTTGGGCAATTGGGCGGGCGGGCGGGCGGGCCGCCCGCCACAGTTTCGGTGGCCACAGATAACAGTGGGCCGGCGGCCGCCCGCCCGCCACTCGATTTTGGGCTCTGGCCTCGCCTCTGGGATGAAATTATTACCCTACCTAACCGACTAACTAAGGGAGGGGCCTCCGTCCAAATCGACCGCCCCCGACGGGATTATTAACCTAACCGAACACTTAACCTAGACCGGCGCGCAGTTCTCGTCCACTATAACCATTAGCTCCATGAACGCGTCCCTTCATCTGTTCGCTGTTCTCTTCTAACAATCACCCATCCTCCTTTCATCAACAGTAGGCTACGTATAGATATGCCCCTAAAGCTAGACCTTAACAACATTTTCCGCGCCTCTCGCTGTCATCGCTTCATCTTATGTTTGTTATTGTTGGTTGAAGCGGTGCCAACCGTGTGCTAGTTTTTGTCAGTGTTCGATTCGACGAACAGTCCACCCAAATGCTGTTTGGTTCGACGAAACAGTCGACGAAACGCCTCGTGTGATACCCGCTTGAGTAGGGAGTGAAAGTGGGACCGTGGAGGGGCGACTCGCGCTGACGTCACGAATCAACTCGCTCCGCCCCCATGGCAGACCTGTGTATATTGGTTTTGGTGCCTGCAGTCAAATACCCTAGCGCGTATACCCAATCTGTAACAAAGAGAGATTCTAGAGCCAATATAGTACTTTATGAAATGTTCTTGTCCAATCATATGGGATTGTATCTGAAAACTCGAGAAATGTGGCCATCTATTGTGAAGACAGTCATAAATAGAAATTTATTATTCCAGCGTAAAAATGAGGTTAATACAATTGTATATCGTGTCGTTTGTTTAATAATTATTCGTGTTAAATCAAGTGTTCCCTACGAATGACTATTTTTATATAGCAAGAAAGCTATGATTTATCCAGGGTGGTGGGGAGGAGGCCTTACCAGAGAGAGCTCGGCACGCCTAGTCTAGTCTCTGAACACGGAATCGTGAGAGACTGACTTAATTCGCCTTTAGGCGATTTTGGTTTAGAATCGTAAGAGCCGCTTGCTTACGGCTTCTCTCTCGTTTTCCGTCCTCGCCAGAACGGCTGACCGTGGTGGTTTCGAGGCTCCGCCCGCTCGGGCTCACAGCAGCTGATAACTGTAACAAAACACCACACTGACGAAAGTGTACCGTCGAATCGAAAGCCATTAATGTTACCATAAACTGACTGCCGATTCATTGTGAATGGATCACAACACATCTTTCACATTAATGTTTTTTTGTTTCCATAAACCGGACTATTAATAGGGCAGTAAAGAGGCGGCACCTACGGACATCATATGGGCTGGGTGGAGCAGTTCGCACATTAGTGACTTATTTTTTTTTTTTTGTTTTTTTTTTTTGTGTTTCATTAACTGCTTGCACCTGATGGCAAGGTCGGTATAATGCAGGGATTTCATTAACTGTCCATCATCTGCCCGCCAGTGCCCGGGATTTTCCGCTTTGGTGGTTGGGCTGATTATATTTGCTTGAAGATAGGGGGGGGCTGTTTTTTTCGTCTTGGCTATTTTTTGGCATTAAATTAATCTCTCTCTCTCTCTGCTCAGCTTAATGATCTGTATGGGTATATGGGACTCAACAATACTTTTCTCCAACTTTACTTTTTAGCGTTTTTAAACATAGCTGCAAATATTGCAGCTAACTAGGCTATTGGAGGAGCTAGAAGAGTCAACGTTACTCTATCCGAAAAGAGTTAACAGAAAGTGTTAAGCAATTACAAGACAGATATATTTAGTGAAAAATGTTTCGCTGTTTAAGGCTGTCAATGGTTGTTATCCGAGTGGTATCTGTTTTCCAGTGTCGGGAAAAATACAGCCAGTACAACAAGGCAGCTAAAAACTTTTATGTGCAAAGAGCTCGAACAGACTGTGCAGACCCATCACTGTACAGGCCCTTAAACTATGACATTTGCCTTCATGCAATCATTAATTATGGAAATTCTACACTTTTTAAGTCTTGACGTTATACCCTTTACTTTTTAATTGACCCTAAGTGAACTATAATTTGTTTCCCCATTCAAATAGGCGTTGCATATGTTTAGTAGTATTTTTAGAGATATTTGAAGTGACTTTTTGAGTCTTGATTGTTTAATGTTTCTTAATTTCTTTTAATGTTTCGTTTGAACTTTCTTTTTATGTATTTTTTTTTTATTTGCGTGACTTTTCAGAAGAAGTTTCATTTTGTATATATTGCTAGAACGTCTGTGATGTAGTTTTATAGTAACCTGTTCCATGGATAAGATATTTATTTATTTATTTTACTACCCTCTCACTCCTCCTTCGAGTCTTCTCCTTCATCTTCGGTCGGATAACACTGCATGCAACCGGCCACATACATACTGAAACATACTGTGTTACTATTGCAGTTAAACCTTTTGCCATGAAAGGAAATAGAGACAGAACCGCGTTATGAGTGTTTTGTTTCATACATGACATAGTCATGTTCATAGTTTCATCCCAATTTTACCGATATTTGGCCACCTTTAGATAAACAGGGGTTTTTTTCTTAGATATACAAGGAAATGCAAATATATAAAAAGATGTTTTGATGTGTACCTTTATAAAGTTTATAAGACGTAAAAATAATACGAAGCAAATAATCCAAACTATACACTACAATAAAAATGTATTTAAACCTCAGATTTTAACTGCCCAGGGCCAGTGTAATAACTGATTGGTCGATAATTGCAACCAAGTAGCCAGTAATACGATTAACATTCATATTCAACAAATACAATTTCTCTAACTAGTTTCATAATTTTTAGTATCACCTAATGCATAAACACTCTGGACCCTAACCTAATCCTCACTTAATGTCACGCAAACCGAATGTATTAGGTTATATACCACTGTGCTCCTTTAGTACTTTTTCAAATTTTTAGTGTATACACTGAACCCTCGCTTTTACGGACCTTTAGATAACAAAATATCGGCTTCACACTTGTTCATGAGTAAGGTATTGCGTGCTTTTAACGATAAGTTCAGTATAATGCGTTGTACGGTTCTGATTTTTTTATTGCCCTGTCTTCGTAGTATTTGTGATGGCTGCATGTATGTAAGTCTACGAACTTTCCGTCAGCGTACGGACAAGTTCACGATACACGAATGTCGGAAAGGGAACTTTCACCTAATACTGCCACAATTTGTTATATGCGAAGTTCGGATGACCTCGATAATTATAACCTCGCATTCTTCCACCAATTTGTTCGTCAAGCGAGAGTACATCATTTACACCATTAATATATGTCAACATAAAATCAGGTACAACAAAAAATCGCCTTATCCTTCTTTCATAAACATACTATTTAACCAAATAGACAGAATCCCCATATATCTATATATTATATATATATATATATATAGTCATATATATATATATATCTATATTGTATATCTTGAAGACATGGGCTTCACCCCCTATCTTCTTCTTCTTATAGCCAACAGTTGTCAGCTTGGGGACAATGGTGGAAACCGGGGTTTTTGGGTTGGGGGAGCACACACATAAGGGAAATAATGGCCCACCAAAAAAATCCTAACTAGGGAAATTTCCCTATTCATCGACTTTATCCGGGGCCATATTTCCTCATATGTGTGCTCCCCCACGCCAAAAACCCCGGTTTCCACCAGTCCCCACTTGTTTTCCTATAAGAAGAAGAAGATATGAGGTTGAGCCCTTTATTCTAAGATGACAAAACTCTACGACCTAACTAGCACCCCCCTCGAGCCCATCGGGCTGTGCGGACCTAACCTGACCTGACCTACTAACTAACCCTACTGGACTTAGTTTTTCTCAGAACCGAATTTATATCGGCCATGTATGCAAGTAAGGATCGCACTCATTAAAATCTAAACGATGTGTTTAGGAAAGTAAGTAAACGCATATGCAACATTTGGTCAGCTTACCGTGAAGCCCTTTGTTCTTAAGATTTTCCTCAACGCAAGTACTTAGTCATTTTCCTACAATACCTATCAGCACCTTCACCTACACATTAATATTGTTCATGTCCGTCCAACAGTCAATTTATGCTACTAAGATATCTTGCATGTTTTTGTGTGGAATCGGATGATGGTGGAAGGTTTATGGTACTCTCGTCTCCTCGGCGAGAGTTCAACATTTTCACGTTCTCAACAGTGTGAGGAGATCTCTAAACCAAAATTGGGGCAATAATGAATCATCGAAAACGTTTTCCCGGTCTGCTTTGATAGCATAATTGTAAAATTGAAAACCGTCGTGTGTTAATGGTAAAAGACTCGAGAAAGTTATTTTCACCAGACGAAACGTTCTCCTATCACCATGTCCTTCCATTTGTAGCTCTATTAGTGTGAGTCGAAAGATTAAGCCCGTGCTACTAATGTACAAATCAGGCTAATTTGTGCATATATCAGCAAATCAGCAAAAACTACTACGTGCTCTAGGCCCTATCGTCATCCTGATAAGCCATGATCATTCTTTCACCTTTTAAAGTTGTCCGTTTTTGCTTCGTGTCATTAACCTGTATATTCTTGGTTGTGGTCTTAAGGTGTGCCATGCTTCTGAACGTACAACTATGTGGTTTACTTGTTGTCCTGTTAAGTCTGTAATTACGTATTTCTACGACGATACTCACTGTCTCAAAATCTCTGCCCTCCCCGCCATATTTGTTGTTATCTTCTGCGCCACTGGCAACAAGCGGGAAGAAGCCGTGTGAAGGCGAGCCCTGGCTCTCGCTTTGTTATGGCTTCTTACGGCTTGACCAGCTGGCCAATCCGTTAAGAGCCGCTTCTTAAAAGTTGCCTCGCATAACAGAAACGCAAGCTGCAAGAAGCCGGCTTCTTACGGCGTTTTTCCTAGAGGGCAATTCGATTGAAATACGAACGCAGGATGACTAGAGCAAACCGTAAACGCCTTCACAAAAATTCGCCTTTTGTTCCCTAAAACGGTTAGCCGCCGTGGAATGTGATCAGTCGGAGCTGCGGAAAATGGGAAAAGCAATGTTTCTCTATTATCTCACAAACCGGTTTTTTTCATTCAGAAACGTTATAGACGAAAAAGAATCCCGATTTCAACAGGCTTTCCTGTGGTGTAAAACAGATTAAAATCCATTTGAGAAATGAACGCATTCAGTGTTTTTTATACGGCATAGTTCCCGAAAAAAAATTCCAGGAATCCAGGGACGGAGTCTGCATGCGTCAAACTTTTTGTTGTTAATAATTTACATTTTTTAATAGTATCATACGATTCCTGCAGAAATGTCTCCATCACAGACATAAATAAATGTTTTGCCGGATAAAAGATAGATGGTAGGGTGCGTCAATAGCTGCTGAAAAAGTGAATCACAAAGTTGCGCAAAAAAAAAAACTTATAATTCGAGAGTGTTATAAGCAAAACAAACTGATATTCTTAGTAGATCCTTTGAGGCTTAACAAAAGAGTATTCAAGGTT
This sequence comes from Chionoecetes opilio, assembly GCA_016584305.1. Taxonomy (NCBI): domain Eukaryota; kingdom Metazoa; phylum Arthropoda; class Malacostraca; order Decapoda; family Majidae; genus Chionoecetes; species Chionoecetes opilio. Next base: position 7,771 of record JACEEZ010003025.1, read on the forward strand.
TGGTCCTAGGGTTATAATTACATGTAACAATCGGGAACGCAATAAAGGTAGTATTTTGACCATTATTAGCATCCAAAATTGGTCGAGTTGTATTAATCATACGTACGTAAAAATGATTTCATACCCAATTGTACATTTTCCGAAGATCACTACTACATGTCTATATAATTTTCTCACAGAACATATTTCGTTTTGAAAGGGCGTACAAATATATTTACTGGGGTAAATAAGCTTACAAGGCTCAACATTTTATTTTAGAACCTATATCCGGAAAACGAAGACCAGATTCGTGATCACCATCAGCAAAAGCCACTATGAAACAGTTTCTTGTAAACCGGTGAAAGAAAAATGTTGCTAAAATTGTGAAGGCTTTTAAAGGGCCAGGTTTTTGCGATATTCCAGTTGTTACCGATTCAGGAAAGGAGTCGTTCGATTGAACGAGCTGACTCGCGAGTTCGATACCCCCCATTCAGTGAAAGGAGTCTTCGTAGATTGAACGAGTACCCCACTGAACACCGAAGGAAGGTCTTCGTACAATCGCCTTATACACTAGTGTCCTGGCAGATGCCAAAGAGATAAGACGTGCCCGTTATAAGCTCTTTATATACAAGCTTTTAGTAAATAAAAAGAGTGGGACATTTTATTCAGACTAGCTTTATTATCTACAATTACCCAAAAGAGTTTTCGAAAGCTATCTAAAAAGCGAAAAATTTAAGACGAATGCCGTGTTTTTAACAAAGTGGACTGAAATGTATTTCTTTACTGACGTTGGAGTTAAAGCTGTATGTTTGATTTGTCATGAAACATTTGCTGTGTTCAAGGAATACAATTTGAAACGGCACTTTCAAACCAAGCATGCTAACTTTGGACACAATTTATCAAAGCAAGAACTGGAAAAGAAAGCAACTGATCTGGTAAAAAGTTTGAAGCAACAGCAAACTGTGTTTGAGAAAACTTCATCTTTACAAAGGAATGCGACAAAGGCAAGTTTTGTATTGGCCAATAAAATAGCAAAGCAAAACAAGTCATTTGCAGAAGCAGAATTTATTAAAGATTGCATGGTTGATGCTGTCAGTGTTGTGTGTCCTAAAGTTAAGTCAAAAGTAGAAGCCATATCTCTGTCACGAAGAACTATTGTTCGTCGCATAGATGCAATTGCAGTGAATATTAAAGAACAGCTGTTAACAGCCAGTGATAGTTTTCAGTGGTTTTCTATTGCTTTAGATGAGAGTACTGATATTCAGGATACTGCTCAGTTACTCATTTACATCAGAGGAATTGACAAAAACTTTGAGATTACAGAGGAATTGTTATGTATGGAGTCTCTCAAAGACACAGTTACTGGAAAAGATATGTACAACAGTGTCATTAACAGTCTAATCAGGTCTGGATTAAGCCTGGATAAACTGGCAAGTATTACAACTGATGGTGCTCCTTCACTCACAGGTAAACATTTTGGCCTTGTGAAGTTGATGAATGATAAAATCAAAGAAGATTTCCACTGCACAGTGCGTTGTCTTTTCATTGCATCATACATAAAGAAAGCCTCTGTAAGTCTTCTTTAAAACTAAATGTTTATGTTATGGATCCAGTGGTGCGTGCAGTGAATTCAATAAGAGCACGGGGACTGAAACACAGGCAATTCCGAAGTTTCTTGGAAGACATCGAGGCAGATTTTACTGATATGCTGTACCACACAAATGTCCGCTGGTTAAGCATGGGAAAAGTACTAAAGAGGGTGTGGGACCTCAAAGCAGAGATTGTCATGTTTTTCAATATGAAAGACATCTCTTGTGACTTTTCAAAGGAAATGGAGAGTGACGAATGGTTTGTGATTTTGCATTTGCTGTGGACATAATGCAAAAGCTGAATGAGCTAAACACAAAACTACAAGGCAAAGGTATGATTTGCTCATGAATTGTACCTGGAAGTGAAAGTCTTTCAATCGAAACATAAACTTTTTGCCAAGCAGCTGAATGAGCAAAACTTTGTTAATTTTCCTCGGTTGAAAACACGAGTGGTTACACAAGCATTATCAGACAAGTACAGTTCCAGTTGATGGCTTTAAAAGAGGAATTTATCAGAAGATTTGCTGATTTCAAGGCAATTGAAGGACAGAGTTCGATTTGCTCAAGCTCACCTTTTGCCTGTGACATTGAAAACAGCTACTGAAAAACTGCAGATGGAACTGATTGATTGTGCAAGCCGACAACTCTTAAAGAGGATGTTTGAAATTAAACCACTGGTCGAGTTTTATGCATCTCTGTACTCAGAAAAGTTTTAAAATCTGAAGAAATTTGCAAGAAAGATGTTTGTGTGTTGCATCAACTTACATTTGAGCAGACTTTGCTCATAATGAAACAA
>JACEEZ010003025.1:13751-33751 GCA_016584305.1 Chionoecetes opilio
GAATGGGAAAGGAAGCTACAGGCGCAAAGGAAGAATTTGGCACGAGGTATATTTCGTCTCTTAACTCATTTATGCAGGAACTATTCACTATCTGAGAAACAAATAAGAGTTAATGTATGTCTAATGTATTTTTATTTACAGATTATTCACGTAAAACTGCTTATTGTCCATAATAGTTCCTAGCTACGTTGTCAGCCAATCAGCGTTCAGGAACCACTGGGCGGCCATGTTTACTTATTATCCCAGATATACAGACAAGTATAGTAAAGCTGTAAATAAGCTGAGATTTTCCCTTAGAGAAACTCTTAACACGTAGAGAAAATTAAAGCTAGCTCACTTCCAATGTAATTTTTAGACAGAGTGGTTTAACACGTAGAGAAAATTAGAGTTAGCTCACTTCCATATAGACTTATTTAATGGGAAATAAGGCGAGATTTACCCTTAAATACCTTATTTATGTGACAATTATTAGTGACAATAGGAGTATTGCTATTGATAAATATAGGGTGGACGATAATACATTGCCGCCATATTAGCCTTTCAGCGTAATATTCTCCCTGAAATATATGACATCATAGTTTAATGCCGGTAAATGGAATATTTTGACGTGTTTTCGTAAGTGTCTCCCGCTGAATACTACAGAGACGTACCGAGGGTATACCTTGATGCGCTGATCCTAGGTTCGAGTCCCGATTCCCAGAGATTAGCTTCTATGGACCACTAGTCCAATCAATTTAGCGCGTTTTTACCCCTAACCCACCACAAATTGCAATAGAAACAAAACAATATTTTTATGAAACCTGTTGATCCCCAGAACAAATATATGAAATTATACTCAATTCTAATGAGTGGATCAATTATTTTTTTCAGATTGAACGAGAGCCGTGAACGAGAGGTGGAGTGACGCTTGCAGTGAGAAATTGGATCGGTGTGCAGAGGACAGTTCAACGCTGCGGTCATTGTGAATGTAAGGAGTATTATATTTAATGTAGGATTGTTTAAGGTTTTATTTTTATTTAAAGTTTAAAAAAAAAAAAATTCTGTAACATTTTTTAACATTAAATTTTCAAGAATTTTTTTTTTTTTAACATTTCAATTTTTTTTTAACATTTCATTAGTACCAATTTGGGCCGTTAACCACTTACCCGATTAACTTAAAAAACTTGGAGAGTATACGCTGCGGTCATTGTGAATGTTAGGAGTATTATATTTAATGTAGGATTGTTTAAGGTTTTATTTTTATTTAAAGTTTTAACAAAAATTTTGTTTTTTACATTTTTTAACATTAAATTTTTTTTTTTTTTTTTTTTTTACATTTCAATTTTTTTTAACATTTCATTAGTACCAATTTGGGCCGTTAACCACTTACCCGATTAACTTAAAAAACTTGGAGAGTATACTGTATTTTGTATTTTGTATGAACATGTATATGAACATGTACATTTATAGTCGGAAAACAGAGGGAACAAATGTAATCCTAAGTTTCCTCTCTTTTCAGCAACATGGGTGACTGCGTCTTCTGTAAGAAACCCCTCTCCTGTGATCCAACCAGTACACTGACGGATAAAGGTTGTACGAGGATCAAAGAAGCTGGAAGTGAGCGTGGTGAAGAAGTCCAAGTCCATCCAGGACAGGCAGTTCATACAGATTGCCGGAGGGTGTTCTGTAATGTGAGAGACATTGAACTTTCTCTGAAGCGAAAACATGTTTCGTCTGATGCAGACAAAGGGAGGTGCCTTCGTTCTTTGGATTCAGCGTTTGACTACCGAACTCAGTGTCTTTTCTGTGGTAATCCTGACAAGTACCAGGGGAGGAAAAAGGATCATATGTTGATCCATGTTAAGACATTCGACTTCCAAAATCATGTGTCGACTGCCTGTGAAAATCGATTAGACAATTGGTCAGATACAGTGAGGAGCAGAATTGCAGTTGTTGGCGATCTACACGCAGCAGATGCGGTATACCATAACGTGTGCAGTACTAACTTTCGTACAAAGAAACAGTTACCACTCAAATTCCAATCGGAAGAGGCGTCTTCATCCAAAAAGCAGAAGTTGGGTCGACCTAAGGACCAAATCAGACATGAAGCGTTCCTGAAGGTGGCAAAGTACCTAGAAGGAAATGATGAGGAACTAACCACAATTAGTGATTTAATTGGGAAAATGGAGGACTTCCTAGTAGACACTGGCTGTGATGCATATGGTTTTTCATACATGAAGGATAACCTTCTCAATCAATTTGGTGATAAGATCATAATTGCAGACATGAATGGAAAACCAAATGTTGTGACATTTAGGGGTGTGGCATCGTCGATTCTTCAGGCCTTCTATCGTCAACAAAAGGAAAGTGATCCTGAAGCAGAAAAGTTGCGCCTGATCAAGACCGCCGCTGATCTCATTAAAAGTGACATAAAACAGGTATCTCAAATTAGGAACATTTACCCGACTACTATCGACATGTCCACTGTCAATGCTGCAACCAAGTTCCTACCAGAGTCACTAAAGCTCTTGCTGGAAATGCTCTTTGTGGGGAAAGGAAAAGACTTAAAAATCTGCTCACTCGGACAGGCGATCATGCAAGCCACGAGGCCTAGGATCCTTCAAGCTCCACTGTTGCTGGGTCTTGGTATCCAAATGCACTACCATTTCGGTTCTCGATTTCTCATAGACACGTGTAGTTCGAAGACACGTGTAAGTAGTACGTGAGAGCCACCTCACTTCCGTGTCGAAAAGAGGAACACTATGTTCAGCTCCAATTTCTTCACAAAATGATGCAGAGACAAGACAAGACAGACAAAATAATGTATATATATAATTCCAGCTTCCTTATAAATATGATATTGAATTATTGGTCAGCATGTCTCGTACCCCCAGGTGTAATGTTTCGTACCCCCTGGTGGTACAGGTACCCCAGGTTAAGAACCACTGCTCTAGTTCAAGACTCGCCAGGAGCTACTTCTTTGAACGTCGTCGAGTAGCCGAAGACACCCACATGCTGCTATTAACCTCTCCTCCGACTGCAAGTGTGGCAGAGGGCACGAGGGGGAAGCATAAGCCTCAATTAATTACATGTGTCACTCAACAAATCCAGCCTGCGACACCACGGGCGAGGGCCAGCCATCTCAGCCTTCTAAAATTACATACAAGGCCAACCACCTGAGGCCTCAAGGAAGATAAAAGCCTAAAGGCGCAACAGGTGTGAAATAATAATAAAAATAATATTAAGATATTAAATATAGGCTGGGTGGAGTCAAAAGCTTTTTCGTATCGTCAAGTCCCCTCTAACTGACTTTCAAGAGAGAGCTCGCATGCGTACGTCTAATCCCTGAGACGGAAACTGAAAGACTGAAGCGCATTTGTTGAATTTTGTTCGGTAAAAAAAACGTTAGCCGTGGAATGTATCAGTACGAGGCTGCGGAAAAAGGGGGGGAAGCAATGTTTCCATAATATCTCAAGAACCGTATTAGCAACGAGAAAACGTTATGGAGAAAAAATCTAGATTTCAACAGGCTTCCCTGTGGTATAAGCAGATTTAAATTCCATTGATAAATGACCGAATTAAGTTTTATTTTAAGGCATATTACCTGAAAAAAATATTCCAGAAATCAATGGAAAATTGCATACATGCATAAAACTCTTGCGAATAAGAAATTATATTTTTCAAAGTGGAATACGATTCCTGCAGAAACTCTCTCCATCAAGACATAAAACAATGTTAGACGGATAAGAGATAGATGTATGGTGCATCAATAAGTTGCTGGTCATTGAACGGCACAAGGGTGCGCACAATATAAAAACTATGTCAAAAAATCTGTATAATATATATATATAAGTAAAAAAGAAACAGATAGATGCTTAGGGTAGATATGGTTGAGCCAAAGACTACTCTATACTGGACTTGCTACTCAGTTTGGGCCATTTCCCAGTGGAGGCCAGTTTTGCGATTCCTGACATTTTCGAAAATCACTCTCATTTCCCTTCTAACAGAGGTATCAATCTCATTTTTTAAAGATGACTTTGTTTGGCAATGGAGATACCTCCCTAAAGGTTTCCAACCGATTGGCCAAATATATATTTCGGCATAGGTTTAGTGTGGACGAACTGAACTAAGATTTGTAATAGATAAACACAAGACTTGAAACGTTTTTATTACAGTAACACACACACACACACATATATATATATATATATATATATATATATATTAATATATATATATCGTTAAAAGTGATAGCTAGTTCAGCGTTTATTATCTTCTTAAAGATATTTTCTCTTTGTCTTAAGAGTGTCTTATTCTCTTTTGTAATCACTTTTATGACTTCGCCGTAGCTTGTCATGTTTGCTGTATCGCGATTTCGGGTCTAAGAACCCTTCTTCAGCAGCATGTGGAAGATGTTTTCTCCTCAGGAGTTGAGGTGCGCATGTTAAAGATGCGAGGTGAAGCGCTATTTATAGCCGGTCTGCCTGCCACGCAGCCTATTAGCGGCACCGGTGATTGGTAGATAGCTTTTGCTTCTCGCCTTCTTGAGTGGGTGACGCTGATTGGTTGTTTGGTCTTCGCTTGGCTTTTCTGTGAGTAGGCTGTTATTTGCTTTTTTTCTTTTCATGCTGGGTAGAGCTTGTAGGTCGTTTGCCTGTACGTTAAGTTTGGGATTGATCTCTTTTATATACAGCGCTTCTAGGATGGGAAGTCGCCGCACATCTGCACACATGTCAACCAATTCTGTATTTTCTTCAAGAAATTTTCTTGTTATGATGATGCCATGTTGTTCTAATAGGTGACTTTTTGGGGCTCCGGAAGTTAGGTGGCAAGTAAGACGTCTGGACAGCTTCGTTGTCGTCATGCCGATGTAGGATGAGGGGAGGACTTCACAGTTTCCTCTTTTGCATGTGATCCTATATACGACATGGGACTTTTGTTTTGTCTCCTTCGTCTGGCTTGGGCTGTTACGGAGAAGGAGGTTGCTGGTTTTCTTGTTTTTGTAGTAAATTTGTAGTTTTATTCTCCTCTCTTGGTCTGCAGGTTTCACGTTACGGTGGACGATTTGTGATATTATTCTTTCTTCTTCCTGGTGAGCGGTGGAGAAGAAAGCCCGGTAGAAGATAGTTATGTCATGACATTTTTTTGTGGCGTTAGGGTTGTACCAGTTCTCCAAGATTTTCTTAGTCTGACGGTTGATGTCTCTCTACGACTAATCTAAGTCAGACCTAGGTCAGACTAAGAAAATCTTGGAGAACTGGTACAACCCTAACGCCACAAAAAAGAGTCAAGACATAACTATCTTCTACCGGGCTTTCTTTCTTACAAATATATTTAAATACAACTGATGTACCTATTTAGTATTTAGTATTTAAATACAAATTGTAAAATGTATTTAGTATTTGGTATTTAAATACATTTGTTCAATGTATTTAGTGCCCAGCTCCGCATATACATAATTATCAAATCAAGTAATAAATAGTCACTTAGGCTGGTGTTTCTTGCTGCTGGGCACCACTCAACCCGAGGGGGAAGCTCATTCCCAGCAGTACACCAGCCTGGTAGAAAATATAATTAGGATGGCAAAAGTCTTGTTTTTGTCTCTGAAGGAAAGTCCCCACTGTCATTCTCCCAAGTAACTCATAATTTTGTATCTAATATTTATTAAAGGGAAGCACCCATTATTTGTAGGTAGCCAGCAGTAATGCATAGCTTTATTTATCATACTGAAATTTACCCTGAATATGAGTTAAAAATTGTAAATAGAAAACTTTATTGAGGCATTTCCTCTGGTGGGCAGCCAAAAAAAAAAAGAATTGCTGAAACCTGATTAAGGAGAGGGGCCATTCTAACATCAAACCCCACCCACCCCCCCCTCCCAGAAACAAAAGGCAAAGGCCTGGGTGTGGTCACTGTCGCTTCAATACCAGCAATCCTGGACGGAGCCCAGGGACTGACAAGCGATAAGGGGGAGCTGGAAATATCCGGAGGAAGTATTTTTTTGGTTTTTTGAAACATTGTTATCTAAAAAAGATTTAGGACAAAATTTGAAGTACAAAGGGTAGTAGATTTTATACATTATAATTTTTTACCCTTTCCCCAGAAACAGGGTATATTTTTGGAGATTTTTTAAGTGTCCGCGAACAATGCACCCCCCTTTATATAGGGTTTATGTAGGGTTTATTCAGTACACTTGAAGAAAAATTTTGTTTTTAAAAATAATTTTTTTAAAAATTTTGGGGATTTAAGCCTGAATTTCTAATACAATGAGTGAGGAAACCTGCTTTTTATGCACAGCCCATATAAAAAACATGAAACCATAAATTTTGAAGGGACACAACTTGTTTGTACATTTCTTCAGGACGAAAAGAAAGGGAAAAAAACCCTTTACCGCAGAAAAGGATGGAGACCGGGGGGGGGGCCCCCACCACCTCAGCCAAATTCTCTGAAGAGAGGAGATGGCTAGGGACCCCCTTTTCTAAGGACCTAGCCTGCCCTCAAAATCCGGGGAATTTTGGACTGATATATCCGTGGAAAGCCCAGGTTCCTGTTTTCATAGGTGGTTTTTATATATATTGTTTTATAATTAATACTTATTATGCGAAGCTGCTAAGTAAATTGCGTAAATAAAGCCTGTGTGGTTCTGGTATTATGGTATCGTATCTGGTATATAGGAGAGTTTTTGCAAAAAGTGTGGGAAAATCAAAAGAGCATTGAGAAATTTTTGCAAGCTTATATAAACGTCTGGACTTTTATTTAGGGAAAAAAAATAATTATTGAGTAGTTGTGGTAGTTGTAAAAAAAAAAAAACTCCCCGTTTATGTTCTGGTTATATGAGGAAGGCTTTTGGAGGGGGAGGACACCACAGTAAAATATTTTGGGTGGCAGAGCAAAAGAACTGGAGTCAAAAAATTTGTTTTGTAGGAATGAACAATGTTTTGAACTGTTGTAACCACCACTTTGAGATCAAAGTACCTTTAAAATTTTAAAAATTAGATAAGAAGGTAAATAAAAAAATTAACCTATACTGCACAACACTTCTGATCTTGTCAAAAATGATTTTCTCAGTTTTCAGATTTCTCTCAATGCCAGATCATCCCATTTTCAGGATAAATATAAATATTATTCAGAATTTAAATAAATAAATAGGTGGCCACGGGAAGGCAATGCACGTCTTCAGAATTTTTTTTTTTTTTTTTTTTTTAACCTTCTTATATTTGCGATATTGAAAAAGGTCCCGGGAAGCCCTCCCCCCTCTCAAGATTCCTCTGTCCCTTCCCCTTTTCTCTCCTCGTCCTCTACACCCCTAAACCTCTTTTTTCTTTTTCCCCTGCAGCCCCTAAACCCTTTCAACTTCTAATTCTTCACTTTCTGTCCCCCTTTCCCCAAAAACCCCACATAAGGCCACGCCCTACACCCAAGACATCTCAAGGGGGTGGGGAAGGATGCGGAGATACTGGATATATTCCCAGAGGGGGGATAAACTGCACCAGATGCAAGGGAGGGGGAGGAGGCCCGGGCGGACTGGGGAGGAGGGGCAGGGGCCGGTGGAATGGCGGGCAGGGTAGGTTACCAAGGAGCCCTCGGGCAATGTCTGCCTTCTTCAAAACCAACAAGATCTAGATTTTTGAAAGGTTTTATTGGGGTAGACTTTGCCAGAAATTTCAATGAACTTGTTGAAGAAGGTATGGGTGCCTTTTGAGGCGATCACCGTCCCCAACCATCTTCAACGGGGGCCCCCCAGCGATAGTAATACATAAACAATCTTGGGGCATAAAAACTGGGCGGTGGGCCTTGCCCACCTTACTACCCCACTCGCAGAGTCCCCGTGCGGGTTTTCTCTTCCAAAACCAAAGCAACTCTCGACAGAAAACATAAAACCGGACCACGCGGGCGGGTTGATTTTTTTCTGTCGAGAGTTTTTTGGCAGGGGAAAGGACCCTGCAGGGGACTCACGCGTGGTGGCCCCCCAGGGATGAGATATTGATGTTTTATAACAGAGCAGCTGCTGCCCAACTTCCCCTCCTCTTCCCCCCCTTCTCCCCCTCCCACCCTTTCCCCCCCTTCCTCTGATCACTGTCTGCCTCTACCTCTAACCATCCCATGTGAAGTCCAAGGGAAAATCTATTATAAAAAGGAAAACGTCCGTTTATAAATAAAAAAAAAAAAAACTCGTTCAGCTTAAACAAAAAGTATTCATCCACTTTGGTCTAGGGTAAACTTTTCTAGTAAACATTGGTAACGCAAAAAAGGTAGGTTTTGCCTTTTTTAAGCTGCCAAAAATTTGGTAAGTTTTTTTTGTCCTACAAACGAAAATTATTAAATCCCAATTGAAATTTTGGGGAAGCAATAATAATTGTTCTTATATTTTTTCACAGCCCCCTGCAAGTCAAAGAACAGTTTTGAATTTTTTTTGATAGTAAAAAAACGCATTTCCCTTTTGGGAAAAGCAAAAGAAGCAAAGTTGTATGCCCCAAAAAAATCTGCCTTATACTCTTCCAAATCCACTTTTACCCATTAGTATTTAGACCAAAAAAAGGCCAAAAACATTTTTTGTGCAGGGCAACTGTGTCAACTGCAAAACCGAAAACCCAAATTTACACATTTATAACGTAAAATTATACATACACACAGGGGGATTTAGTAGCGTCCCGATGGGGGATGGTTACGAGGCCGACAAATATAACTTGTCAAGGACCTCTGTTTTGACTTCTTACTCCTGTCTTCTATGAATAGTGACACTATTTCTTACGCTCTTTCCGAACCATCCATTGGAAAAGACCATGTCCCCGAGAACATGTCCCTTGCATTTTAAAAGCCCCAAAGTTAAAACCGCTGTGAACAGGGTGAAGGTAAAAAATTACAAAAAATAAATAAAAAAAATAAAAAATAAAAAAAGGATTTATCCTTCGTCATGCTTAATTCATGTTTTTTCTAAATTGACCCAAGGGTCTGTATTCCTTTGTATTTTTTTATAGGGACTTGCAGGGGTTTTTTTTTTCCCCAGTGGCTAGAGTCTCAGTTCAGGGGGTTTTTAAACCTTTTTAGTGCTCGCCCCTTTGATTTTATTTTTTGTCTCATACCCCCGTCAAAAAAAGTATAATTAGATAACGACCTTTTATTTCACTAACTACAATACTACATAGACACAATTACATTTCAGTGACCTTTGTTGTTGCATTTAAATTTATGGATTAAAAACGGGTTCCCGAAGTGCCAACGCATGCCGTCATTTGCACCCAGCGGTTCTACCCTTTTGTTTGAGGTGTGTTGTGTTAAAAAACCATAAAAAACGTGGCTGCAAATGGACAAGACCTCAGAGGTCTTTTCAACTGTGGAATGTTTTGATTGTGCCACCAAAACATATCTAGCTGCATTAGATTCTGTTGTTGGTGCAGAAAAACAAGATCATTTTTCAACATATTATGTTATTTATGGAACCAGGTTGAACATTATAGGACCCCTACCATCTGTGTGCCACAGAAAAAATCTCCCCGTGAAAGTATCCCGCAAAGGGGTGAATCAGCCCCCTTGCAAATGCCTTTCACTTCAGTAACGTGGACACTTCCTCTGCAAAAGCAGCCTCACCCAAAGAAGGGGAAAGGAAAATTAACAAAATTTCCTTTTTCAATGCACCACTCCAAATTTGGGAAAAATTTTTGGTAAAGGCAAATAACTTTTCTGACATTTTTCATGTTCAGCATTCTTCCTTTTGGGTGGAAGTTCAAGTCGTTCAAGTGCGGAATACATCTGTCAGGTTGCTAAGGACAAAAAGAAATCCCTGTTTTTAAAGTGGTCAGCAATGTCCCTGCCTGATTTATAAAAAACCTCTTTATTTCTTCGTGTAGTTCGAAGACACTGTAAGTAGTACTGAGAGCCACCCCATTCCCGGGGGGAAAACAGGGAAACTATGTTCAGCTTTAATTTCTTCACAAAAAAATGCAAAAAGACAAGACAGAAGACAAAATTATATAAATATATAATCCAGCCTCCCTTTTAAAAATTTATATTGAATTATTTGGGCACATGTCTGTACCCCCAGGGAAGGTTTCGTACCCCCTGGGGGTACAGGTACCCCGATTAAGAACACTGCTCTATTCAAAACTCGCCGGAGTACTTTTTTTTTCCCTCGTGAGAACCGAAACACCCCATGTCCTGCCCCAATTCCCCTCCGACTGCAAGGCGGCAGGGCACCAGGGGAAAACATAACCCAATTAATTTTAAAGGTCACTCAACAAATCCAGCCGCGACACCACGAGCGAGGGCCCGCCATCTCAGACTTTAGAAAAAAAAAATATGGGCCCAAACCCCCTGAGGGCCTCAAGGAAGATAAAAGCCTAAAGGCGCAACAGGTGTGAAATATTAATAAAATAAACTAAATAAAAAAATATAGGGTTAGAGTAAAAGCTTTTTTTGTCTCATCAAGTTCCCTTAACTGACTTTTAGGAGAGCTCGCACGCGTACGCCTATCTCTGAGACGGAAACTGAGAGATGAAGCGCCATTGTTCGCTAAAAAAAAAAAAAAAAAAAAAGGTAGCCCTTTGGAAAGTTGTACAGGGGGTGCGGAAAAAAAAAAGGGAAGCAATGATTCCATAATATTCAAGAAGCTATTAGCCGAGAAAAACGTATGGGTGTAAAAAAAAACCAGATTTCAACAGGCTGCCTGGACGGGATTACCCAAAACTTTATATAGCTATGACAAAAATTTTTCATAACTCTTGGATATGATAAAATTTTTTTTCAAGCCTTTTTCATAATTTTTGGGAACTGACAATGTTTATCATAGGCGTTGTAAATATAGCGGTCGTTTTTTTTCAAAAAGTATTTTTTTGATAATTGGCTATTAACGGTTTTATGGATTTAGATATTTTTTTTATGTCAATAACATAACGGAAGTGACAGAGGGGGTAAAAAAAGTAATCCATCCCGGAAAAAATCCTTCAGAGTAAACCCGTTGAAAAGCATGGAAAAAAAAACATCAAGTTAACAAAAAGTCAACAGAAAAAGTTGAAGGGATATTTTGTAAAATTACGATGGGGGGCCTCACTGATGACACCCAAACGCCAAAGGGAAGGGTAACTGGACGGAGGGGATCCTTTTCTGGTCCGCTTACAGAGACAATATGAATATTAAGAAAAGGCTTCAAGAACCCGGATTCAAACCCGGGTAAGATGGAATAGGGGACACCCTCCGGATCTCATCAAGGCACTACAAGAATGGGCGTTCCAAGAAAGGGGTCCTAAAGGGGGGGTTTACCTCTCGTCAAAATCCCGACCAAGGCTTCGCAACACAAGGATACCGAAATAAAAAATGGTAATACTCTGTGTTCTAAAAGGTAGTACATGCTCATTCTTTGGTACAATTTTTTTTGTTTCTCACCCATCCCGCTCTTGTTTTTTAAAAACAAAAAATTGAACTTAAAAAATTGTATCGTAAGAAAATTACAGGAGCTGTGGGAAACAAAAATGTACATTTCGCCCAAAATCACCAAAGGGCATTTCCCCCAAAGCGAAGGGGCCCCCCCCGCTTGAGACGGGTGCATTACTGGGGAAATTACCCGGAAATCCATGGTTTTAGATTAAAAATTATACACCATTTTTTTTCCTTTTTTTTTTGGTCAAAGACTAGTCACTATGCAAAGGGTTACTTCTATGATCAATTTAAAGACAGCAATAGGAAAAATTTCTTCAAAAACCCCCTTTATTGTCTGCATGGAGAAGTTAGGACACAAAAAGATGAAAAAAAAAATCATTATTTAAAGGGAAAACTATAGTGATTAATGGGGACTTTTTGATCAGTGGTGATTTTTTTGTTATTTATAAAATTTTCAGACTAGCAAAAATTAGGATTTAGATGAGCATCAACCCTCTAACATAATTTTAATTTTAAAATTTTTTTTTTCTCCTTTTTTATTGTAGAAATAATTTTTGTTATGTTTTTTTTGGTGGTCCTTGTCCTCCCCACTGACAAACTGATGAGCTTGTGGCAGACATACTGGGGGAGGGGAATGAGTCGGGCGCAGGATTTAGGCCCATGGGGAGGATTGTCAAAGGCACTGCTTCATTTATGTAAGTGCGAGTTCTGTTACCTAATCAGTGGCTCCCCTTTCTTACTTTGCGTGCAAAAGGTGGGGAAAATATTTAAATTTAAAACAAAAATCTCTTGTTTATACTTTTACCATCAAAACAATAACAGTTAACTAAAAAAAACCAATCCTACCTTTTTAAATTGGTTAAGCTAACCAAATTTGGGGGCGATTATGTTCGCCCATTGTTATAGAGGAAGGAAAAAGAATGTTTCCCTTTAAAACATGGGCCCCCCTTAAAATTTAAGTAGGTTTGATTATATGGCAAGCTTATGCTTTTTTAAATTTTTGAAAAAAAATAGTTCTCTAATTAAGAGATTGGTAAGTTTTTACCCAAATCACCTTATCATAATGTTTATCCTAACAATCAATCATCAATCATTGGGGGCAACCCGGGGGGCACGTCGCTTCGCCCATCCAACGACGCCCCCTCCCGGGGGCACCATGCCAATCCCTGCGGTCCCTTCCCCCTACCAACGCTTTGACGGAAACCCAACTTGCCCAGCCACGAGCCTTTTGGGGGCCCCCCCTTTGGTCTCCCCGCCGGATTATCTCCCAGTAAACCTGATGGGGAAGGGTCGGTTTTTAGGGGAGGGGGCCACATGCCCTGCAGTCCCGGGCAGCATGCAAATGCGATTCAGGCCTCACCCCAGTTTTTAGGAGCTCCCCACTGAATTACAAAACCATGCCTTTCCACCCCTCAACTTTTACAGGCCCCTCGGGGTTCGTCAAAAGGGGGGGTGCGGTTTCGTCAAGGGGGATGAATCCCCGTGGTTATCCTAACCACGCTAAAAAATCCTTTTTTCAGTTCAACCAAAAAAGGGATTGATGAAAACCATAAACCCTTTTCCTTCATAATTAATTAACCCAAAACGACAACATAGTCTTGCAAAAAATGGCCCGTAAAATTTTAAAAAGGGGGATTCTGCCCACCATAGTAATAAACAACAAACATCATGATTAGAAATTTAACATTCACTGTTAAACTCTTTAAAATTCCCAAATCTTGTTTTATCACAGACTAGTTTGGTATTTTGCCATTAAATTTTTTTTTATGTATATATGCTCTATCTGAGTTTTAAAACCAAGTGCCTGCCATTCTTAACAGCTATTAAGACATCCTTACAAAACACTGTTCGAGATTTTTATAACTTTTAGCAGGTAATTTACATCAAGTCAATGGAAGATGAAAATGACGTTTGTTGCTCCCCTAGTTTAATACTTTATACTTATGCATTCAGATTATGACAGTATTTATCTCTTGAAGTGATCAGTCAATGATCTCGGAGGACAGCCAGGACCCGTTAGAGCTGCCGTCGTCACCAGCAGGCCACAGCACCGAGCCGTCCACACCAGCAGACAGCAATTTAGAAGGCACGGAAGTGTTGTACGTCTGCGAGGCATCCATAGATGCGGCATCCATGTCAACGCCCACCATTTCTGCTGCAGCACGCGCCTCCATTGAAGCTGACAGAAAACAGCTAGTGATGGAGGAGATAAATGCTGCCATTATGGAAAAAAAGATCCTCACTTGTGTAAGCCTTTGACATGGCGGAAGATTTGCAAGTGCAGATTTGTAAGTGTTGCACACAGCCGCAGAGGGGGTAAGGGTGGTGGTACTTGATGAGAAGGCACAAGTCCCCCTCAGTCAAGCGTAATTAAAACTGACCATTATTGTCAATCAAAGCAACGGCCAAGAACTTGAGAAAAATGACAGTCATTATTTCACGGGCGGCTTATATGTGGCGGACAGTGACAAAAAATTAGTCACCCAAGTTGGCCACACGCGACCCACCACGATCACGTCGAGATGCGCCGACTGTATTTCATTTTTTTTTTTCATGTGCAATAATGGACAAGTTGTCTTACACATTTTTTCCTAAACTGTTTGTTAAGCTCCACGCTGCCCTACTCCCGAAGGGCGGTGGAAATTGCGTGCGCGGGCTCAACGGGGGGAGTGTTGATATACGTAGCTCCTGTTTTAGCGGCCCCCCAACCCGCTATGGTTCTATCCAATCGGTCGCTGGTCGTGGCATGACAATTAACCCCGGCACCCCTACCTGAAGGTGCCGGGTTGGGCTCATCTCCTTGTACCGGAAGGTACACGGGACAGTGCCCGTAGCTTCGGAGATACGGGAAGCTTACCTCCCCAGGTTAGTAACGCCCCGGCATTTGCCGGGGGGCGACCCTCCCTGTCCCCCCCGAGGCCCCTAGCTTGCATAGTTGCCCCGGGGACATCCATTAATCGCCCGCCCCTGTCATGCACTGTCAATCATATAGATACATTACCATCTGCTGCGTCGCCTTCAGGAAGACCTGTAAGTGGTACTCAAGAGGTCCTAAGATCCTGCTGCAGGTGTCTCGTAATGCCCCGGGGTCCCGGGGGGGGGGGGGAAACCCAGGGGAAGCCTCCTGAAGGAGGTATCTAGTAGGGCGTTGTAGCAGCGTAGAGTTTCACCTCCGCCCCAGGCCCGCCGCTAGTGTCCGGCCTCAGCGCCCAGTGGCTCCCCAAGGGCCATGAAGAGAGGCCACAGGTCAGCTCCGCTCTTTCTCGGGCTGCTTCAACACGAACTTGTAGCCCAAATACTTGAAGCTCCATCTCGCTCTTCGTCTTACGGTGCTTTTCGTGCTTTTCCTCCTCTTCATCAATTATTATTATATCACCCACAGGAGTGTTCACTGTGGCATCAAGGAGCTGTGTGGCCTCGGCTGACGGTGGGCAGGACTGAAGAACCTGTTCTGTTGTGGCGGTGGCCTGAGCAACAGTAATATATAAATAAAATATAAATAATGGCGTCAGTAATGAGGACCCACGTATCCTTCTTACATTTGAAGGTCACTCCCGGGTTCTTGAAACTCCCAATCAGGACAGAGGCATGCTCCTTGTACATTTCGACAAGGAGCAATGACTCATCCTCCGACCAATTTGCCTTCCTCTTCCTCTTATCAGCAGGTGTGGAGAGGGAAAATACTTTCCCAAGGCTCTCCATGGTTCGGCTTCGGCAGTCCCTTAGGTGTAACCCTGTGGAGTGATCACAGGCGTGACAGCTGACCAGTCTTCCTCAGGAAAGCACACGTGAGACGAACAACCGCGGGTCGTCCTGCCGCAGCCAGCAGGGTGGGCAGGTTAAACGATGACACACACGTTCAAGGCGAGAAGTTGACTATAGGTGAGCCAGTGTGGGAGTGGAAGCGTGGACACTACAGCAGGAAGTGTGCAATGGTTTCTGGGACGTTGTTGTTCCTGTTTATGGTACGTTCTCGGCAGCTCCTTCACTTCCTTGGCTTGAGTTTTGTTTACAAAACAATCGTTCCCGCGTAAAACGTTTCTACGGGGATGTTATTTTTACGTATTTATGAAATAATCCTTTAAAATTGCTTTATTTTCAGTTCGTAAGGCTCTCGCATAATTTATTGCTCATATTTTACTGATTTCAAGCGTTATTTCATGATCTAAGAGACATTTTAGGGTAATGTAAATGCTACGTTTAGCGGGAAGTTTATGTCAGCAGGAACTGCTAGACCCATAGCTATGGCGGAGATTTGCTTCATAACAGAGATCTTATGGGCAACTTTATGTTATGTCGAACCTTATGGGAATCCCATAGCCTTATTATAAATACCGGGCCAGATTAATGATGATCAGAAAATGTATATTATATAACGAGTTAAACATTGACCTTATCTTATATTCTTCACTTACTAGTACCATGTGAAGATATTATACAGTGAAGGAAATGGTAATAATGGTGTACCCACTGTTCATCATTGTACAATATTGTAGTATGAAGGAAATGGCTAAATGGTGTACAACCTGCTAGTCATTCTACAATATTGTATTATAATTGCACGGAGACAGTTAAGGTGGTTCCATGAACCTGAAGTTGCTACATGAACACGCTAAGTGACTTACCTTCAGCCATTTAGATCTGAAGCGTTGTTTTCTTGGGGGAGACACGTCTTCTTTTGATTTTGTTTGTGTCTATCGGGCCTCCAGCAGGGGAGGACCACGGGCTAGCTTGAGCCCGTCAGAGAGATGCTTTGATGTCGCAGAGGTGGAGTGCGTTGATCGGTGGCAGCCTAGTGCGGCAGCGTGGCGGCGCTAGGCTGCGGGCAAAAAGACGGGAGGCGAGGGGCATGGCTACACTCGCCGTTCCCGGAAGAGAGGAGTGTGTCCGTGCTGCTGGCGTGCGGCACGAGGACTGGCTTGTCCATCCTGACGAGGAGTGCGGGGCACTCAGCAGGATACACTCTCCGGTGTGTGTGGGGGGGGGGGGGGGGGGGGCGCAGCAGGCTGCTACGCGTCGGGGATGAGGGGGAAGAGTGACCATGAGGGGTAGGGCTGGGCGAGAACCGGTTCTGGAACCGGTTCCGACGGTTCCGCCACGACTGGCTGGGAACCGGTTCCGATTCTGGAACCGGTTCCGTCTTAACGGTTCCTCAGTAATCTACATGACTTGACGGTAGCTATCAGTGGCGTACCCAGAAATTTGAAAAGTGGGGGGCCAAACAAAACAAAACGGTTATATAAAAGTCGTGTTTTCACGGAAATAAGGCGAAGAATTTTTTTTTTGTGTGTGGATTAGGTAGGTAGGTATTTTGAATGAACATTTAACATACTTATGCAAAGAAAAAATGAGTCTGGACGAATCTATAATAATATAAGCGAAAGTGTGTCTGTCTGTCTGTGTGTGTGTGTGTGTGTGTGTGTGTGTGTGTGTGTGTGTGTGTGGTATAGGTTCCGCCCCCCGTGGCGCAATCACCTCATATGGCACATTTTTGGAACCGGGTTGACCAGGGGAAGGTCATAAGCCCACTTATGAGATGATTCGATCACTTTTTTTTTTCTTTTTCTTTTTAGCAGCCTATTAGCGATAATTGTGAAAAAAAAAGTGGGTTGCGAGAATTGAGGAAACCTTGATGTAGGGTGATGGGTAATGGGTGTGGGGTGATGGGTGAGTGAATGGGGGGGGTGAGTGATGGTGACGAATATGGGAGTGATGGAATAATATAGCAAGTGTGTCTGTCGTCTTGGTGTGTGTGTGTGTGGGGGGTCTGGTATAGTTCGCCCCCGTGGCGCAATCACTCATATGCACATTTTTGGAACCGGTGACCAGGGAAGGTTTTAGCCCAATTATGAGATGACCGATCACTTTTTCTTTTTAGCAGCTATTAGCGATAATGTGAAAAAAGTGGGTTGCGAGAATTGAGGAAACCTTGATGTAGGTGATGTAATGGTGAGTGAATGGGGGGGTGATGGTAAGGTGTGGGGTGATGATGGTGGGGGTGATGCTGGGGATGGTGATGGGTGAGGAATGTGGGGTGGGATGGTGGTGAATGGGTGTTGTGATGGTAGGTGAGTGAATGGGTGGGGGTGTGGTAATGGGTGAGTGATGGGGGGGGGTGATGGAGGTGAGTGAATGGGTGGGAATACATACTTTTACATCTGATTCAGGAATAAGGCTATCTGGAGAGTCCGTGTTTGGTAGGCGAAGGAAAAACAAGGGTGCGAAGGCAACTTGGAGAGCATGGGGGATGGGCACTGTATACGAAATTGGGATGGTAAGAAATGTGACAATGGTGAGAGAGTTATGGTAATGGTACATTAAGCAAAGTGTGGCATGCCATGCACGCTGAATGTGGAAACTGGTAGAGACGAAATGTGGACAACTGGTAGAGACGAATGGGGACAACTGGTAGAGCCGAACGTGGACAACTGGTAGAGACGAAATGTGGACACTGTAGAGGAAATGTGGAGCGTTTAACTGGTTAGAGACGAAATGTGTACAACTGGTAGAGACGAATGTGGACAACTGTAGAGACGAAATGTGGACAACTGGTAGAGACGAATGTGACAACTGGTAGGACGAATGTGGACACTGGGTAGAGACGAATGGCAATGGTGAGACGAAATGTGGACAATGGTGAGACGAATGTGGACGAATCTGGTAGAGCGAATGTGACACTGGTAGGGGACGAAATGTGAATGGTGAGCGAAATGTGGACAACTGGTAGAGACGAAATTGTGGACAATGGTAGAGACGAAAGTGAAACTGGGTAGAGACGAAAGGGGTGACAACGGGGGTAGAGACGAATGGGACATGGTAGAGACGAAATGTGGGCATGGTAGAGACGAAATGTGAAAAACATGGTAGAGACGAAATGTGGACAACTGGTAGAGACGAAATGTGACAACTGGTAGAGCGAAATGTGACAACTGGTGGAGACGAATGTGAACAACTGGTAGAGACGAAATGGAACAAACTGTAGAGACGAAGTGGACAACTTGTAGAGACGAAATGTAAAACTGTTAGAACAAATGGACAATAAAAAATGAAAAAAAAATTTTGATGAATAATGGTAGAAAAAGGGAAGGGTAGAGACGAAATGTGGACAACTGGTAGAGACGAAATGTGAACAACTGGTAGAGACGAAATGTGAACAACTGGTAGAGACGAAATGTGACAACTGGTAGAGACGAAATGTGGACAACTGGTAGAGACGAAATGTGGACAACTGGTAGAGACGAAATGTGGACAACTGGTAGAGACGAAATGTGGACAACTGGTAGAGACGAAATGTGGACAACTGGTAGAGACGAAATGTGGACAACTGGTAGAGACGAAATGTGAACAACTGGTAGAGACGAAATGTGGACAACTGGTAGAGACGAAATGTGGACAACTGGTAGAGACGAAATGTGGACAACTGGTAGAGACGAAATGTGAACAACTGGTAGAGACGAAATGTGGACAACTGGTAGAGACGAAATGTGAACAACTGGTAGAGACGAAATGTGGACAACTGGTAGAGACGAAATGTGGACAACTGGTAGAGACGAAATGTGGACAACTGGTAGAGACGAAATGTGAACAACTGGTAGAGACGAAATGTGGACAACTGGTAGAGACGAAATGTGGACAACTGGTAGAGACGAAATGTGAACAACTGGTAGAGACGAAATGTGACAACTGGTAGAGACGAAATGTGGACAACTGGTAGAGACGAAATGTGGACAACTGGTAGAGACGAAATGTGAACAACTGGTAGAGACGAAATGTGGACAACTGGTAGAGACGAAATGTGGACAACTGGCAGAGACGAAATGTGAACAACTGGTAGAGACGAAATGTGAACAACTGGTAGAGACGAAATGTGGACAACTGGTAGAGACGAAATGTGGACAACTGGTAGAGACGAAATGTGAACAACTGGTAGAGACGAAATGTGGACAACTGGTAGAGACGAAATGTGAACAACTGGTAGAGACGAAATGTGGACAACTGGTAGAGACGAAATGTGAACAACTGGTAGAGACGAAATGTGAACAACTGGTAGAGACGAAATGTGGACAACTGGTAGAGACGAAATGTGGACAACTGGTAGAGACGAAATGTGGACAACTGGTAGAGACGAAATGTGAACAACTGGTAGAGACGAAATGTGAACAACTGGTAGAGACGAAATGTGGACAACTGGTAGAGACGAAATGTGGACAACTGGTAGAGACGAAATGTGGACAACTGGTAGAGACGAAATGTGGACAACTGGTAGAGACGAAATGTGGACAACTGGTAGAGACGAAATGTGGACAACTGGTAGAGACGAAATGTGGACAACTGATAGAGACGAAATGTGGACAACTGGTAGAGACGAAATGTGGACAACTGGTAGAGACGAAATGTGGACAACGTGAACAGCACAGGTGTTGTGTAACTTGGATACTTTTCTCAGTTAAATGAAGCTTGTATTTGTATTAGTAATATGACTCATAGGCAGTGGCGTACCGCAAAGACTAAATTATAATATAATAATTTATATATATATATATATATATATATATATATATATATATATATATATATATATATATATATATATATATATATATATATATATATATATATATATATATATATATTTTTATATATTATAT